>JAPPVO010000017.1:91629651-91686350 GCA_030407325.1 Camellia japonica | reverse complement strand
AGTTTTTGCTGCCAGACTCCAATTTGCTGCAACAGAGGACAAAAAGGGGCATGGCAATGTATTTGCAACATATGTGTGCACAACCACCCTTCCTATCATTTCATGAGCTCAAGGGAGTGTAGTTCTCGACTCTCGGGCCACCAATCGCGCATCTCGATGCATGATGGCCGAGAAGCCAAGATTGCACGAATCAATGTGAAATGAATGCACACATAACGCATAAAAGCCTTGAACTCTATCATGCATGATCAAGAGTGTCGGCAACCGAGAATTGAGGCACGTTTCATCACTTTAAGTATGAAACGTCTCTCATTTCTCGTGCTCGAATTAACACCTAATCCAAACACAATGCAAGCAACAACATGTATAACAATGCAAACAACAACATGGCATACACAATGCAGATAACAACATAGCATACACAATGCAATGCAACAACATGGCATACTCAATGCAATGTAACTTGAGCATACAAAATGCAAAGAACATGAGCATGCACAATGCAAATAAACATGCTAAATGGACTTAAACCGAATGTGGACGGACCTTACCATGCCCAAATCAGTGGCCATAATGATGAAATGATGGCATGAAATGAAAAACAAAACATGCACGTGCAATGGCCCATCAACTAGGCCTAAGAGCACAACCCTCAAGACTGCTCAAGGAGTGACAAATGTAGAAGTGTAACAACACTATAAGCTCTGAAATAAGGTATGAAATGATGCCAAATCATTCAAACAATGCAAGTATAGCATACTAGAGTCCTTAAGCCATAAGGCTAGCAAGGAGGACTACGCAAGGGATATGCAATACATGGCACAAATGCATGAACCAACCATGGACAGAGCTTAATTAGGTCTAAACAAAGACCAAAGCATGCTGAGATGGTGGCTCAAAGGCCTAGGCAAGATGGCATACATGCTAGGCCACAAACAAGGCAACAATGCACAACTCTTAAACCACAATTAAAGAGTGATATGCATGAGAATATGACAATGTTACATGCTCTGAAATGTCATGTGAAATGATGCCAAATCATGTACACGATACAAATGAAGCATGCTATGGTGCTCAAAGCTTGAAGCTAGCATAAGCATTTGTACTACAACTATGAAAAACATGAAGCATATGGCTGAGGCAATTCAAAACATTCCTAGAACATGTCAAAATGATACTAAAACATGTAAGGAAGGAAGCCAAAACAAGCTAGCATGAAGGGCATAAAGCATGGAATATGCAAGGCCAAAAGGGAGGGTTACACTACACCTACTAAGACCAAGCATGAGATGGCTTCGCCAACAAAAATCAAAGTTATATCATGGCAAAATAACCCCAAATACACACTGAAATGATAGCTCGCAAGCTTAGGCATGATGGCATACACAATGACTCATGTTAAGGGCATAAAATACAACCTCTTCAAAGCATTGAAAGAGTAACAAATGCAAGTGTATGACCACACTACATGTACTGAAATCACATTTCAAATGATGCCAAATCATGAAAATAGTCCAAGTAATGCTTGCTAGTGGACTTGATACACAAAGCTAATAAGCTAGAATGCACTATGGCTATACAAAGCAAGGCATGCATGACCAAAACAACACAAATCAGAGCTTAAGCATGGTAAAACATGGACAAAAGCTTGCTGGAGTTAAGCCAAAATCATGCTAGAATGATGGTCTAAAGCATGATACACATTAGGCTAGTTGATGGAATTACACTACAAGTGTATGGAGCATGCAATGGGCCATCAAACCAACCCAAAACAGATCTAAGGCATGTTAAAACAACACCAAAAACCTACTGAGATGGACTCAAAACAAGCTAGAAAGACATGCTACTTCATGAAGCATACAAGACTAGTTTGTGAGAAATACACTACAAGTGTATAAGGCATGCATGAGGTGACAAAACCAAATCAAAACAGTTGTATGCCATGTCAAAATAACTCCAAACACATGCTAAGATGGAGCCAACATAAACTTAACAAACATGCTCAAACATGAGGCCAATAAAGCAACCATACAAGACACAAGGAGAGGGGATGTCCCTCTCCTATTTGGGACCTCAAAACACCATTTCCACCACTGAAATTCCTCTGAGTTTCAGTGGTGAAAAGGCCAAAACAAGGTGGTCCCAATAGCTCAAAAGGATGGCACAAAACAAGGCCCAAACAAGGCCTAAGAGGGGGTAGACCACCCCCAACACAAAAGAGACCTTAAACAAACATGTTAAGCATGCAAAATCAGACCTTTTTGCAATAGAAAGTTAGGCCTAAAACAACATGCAAGTAGGGCCAAAAGCTTAAGCAAAAATAAGGGTTTTAAGGGTTAGAAGCTCACCCTTGAAGAACACCTTCAAAGCTGCAACTCCAACAACTTCTTTGAGCTCAAACTAGTCCAAAAACTCCAAAATCAACCTCAAAGTGCCTCAACAACAATATGATGGTGTTTGAGTGTGTGTTTGTGTGTTAAAGTGTCATAAAAAGGCACTTTTGAAGCACAAATGTGAAGCAAAGAGCAAGATAGAGACAAATGTGTATCTATATCTCTCAAGCACAAAATTCTGAACCTAGAGAAGGAGGGGGAGGTTCTCCTTTATAGAGAACAAGCCTCAAGCTTGTTGAGGAAGCTAAAGGCCTAAAGCCATCCCTCCTATGAAGGATGGCTTCTGTGCCTTCCAGCTATCACAGCTGGCTAGAAAATATCTCCAAAAAGGTGATGGAAGGCAGCTGACCACTTGAAGTGGTCGGCCAGCTACTTGTCGTGGTCGGCCGACCACCACAAGTGGTCTCCCAAAAAGCAAACTGGTCGGCCAGGGGTAGGAGAGGTCTGCACACTGAAAGCAAGCCAATGGTGTGGTGGCCGACCACTTTTGATGGTCCAAAGACCAAGGAGACTAGTTGGCTAGCCAAACTACTGGCTGGCGGGAAGAAAAGTGGTCTCGGAGGGGAAGAACTGGTCTCCTACCCTTGTACCACCCTCCAAGCAAGGAAAACAAGATGTGGCAAAAATAAACCAAAAAGGATGCAAGACAAGAGTTTGGGGGTCGAAGCATGTAGCCGGAAGCCTCAAAAACTAGTCTACCGTCACCAAAAGTGTTTTACGACCACAAAAGTGGTCTCCCGGACCACAGTGGCCCTCTAGGCCAAGGCAACAAGGCATGGTTCAAAGACCAAGCCAAACGGAGAACGTTAAGCGGTCCCGAGACAAGGCGCATGGCCGAAGACTCTGAAAATCGGAAACTAGTCTCCAAGCAGGAAAAGTAGTCTACGAGCACAAAGAGGTGGTCCACAGACCACTCCCTCCCTCCAGGGAAGAGAAACAAGGCTTGGTCCAGAAACCGAGCCAAAGCACAAAGAGTTCAGAGGCCCGGAGGCAAGGCACTCAGCCTAAAACTCCGGAAACTCGAACGAGCACAACATGCATTATCACCGAGCACTCAATCGATGACGTCTGAGTCTTAAGGTCGGTCAAAAATGGGGTGTCTACAGTTGCCCCTCTTTGACGGAACTCGAAAGTCAAGAAGTGACGGGAGTGAATGTCAAAGCCCAGAGACGACCCATTTTTGACAAGGCCGAAGACTTAGAGAAACATGCAAGATAACAAAGAGATGTGCCCGTAGGCAGGGGCAAGATGCAAATGACATGCACAATGTCGAACATAACTTATGATCATGCAAAAAAAGCTGTAATGAAGCAATTATGCAAAATAAATGCAACAGTTTAGGTAGGCGAATATGAACCAAACTACAATACATGCAGAAAGGATGTAAGAAAATTATGCAATTCTCACTGCGTCGAAACTTCTCTTGAATGAACCGTACATACGATATCGTCTGGTCGCGCCAGCTTCAAATGAACCATACATACAATATTGTGCCTGCATAAGAAAGAAACTTAACAGGTACAATATAGTTAGAAACACATGCTCAACGTTATGACATGGTACAATTCCAATGCGAGATAAACGCATGCATACACAATGCCAATGGAAAGGTGCGTAGCAATGCAAGTGAAAACTGCACAGCAATGCAAGTGAAAAGTGCATAACAATGCAAGATAAACGTGCGTGACAACGCAAGTAGAGGTGCATGATAATGCAACCTAAGTGTGCGTGACAACGCGGGTAAAATGCATAACAATGCGAGGAAAATGTGCATGATAACGCAAACAAAGTGTGCATGACAATGTGAGAGAAACGTGTGTGACAACGCAAGTAAAGTGTGCATGACAATGCGAGATAGATGTGCATAACAATGCGAGAAAAGTGCAACTCCAAAAGTACGTTCGAAGCAGAATACTGAAAAAAAGGAGATACAAGTCTTAACGCGAGCAATTCAGCTGTAACCTCCGATTACCTCTCAGAGGGGTCACAACGTATTCAAAAGGATACACCTTGCTCTTGACGAGTAATGATGAGCCACACATCGGAGACTTGAATTAAAGTTCATGCGGGGACAATTCGAGCCGAAAAGTGTACTTTCCTTGCACTTTCTCGAGAGCCGAGGACTCCAATCATCACCAAAACACACAGGGAGGACAATGGGACCTTGGGAGGAATGGCCGACCACCTAGGCTAGTGGCCGACCACTTGTTGACCACCAAAGTGGTCGGCCGACTAGAAAAACTGGCTGGCCGACTAGTTTACACAACTTCGGGGCAGCTTGGTCTTTTCACATGGAGATCTTTAAAAACTCAACTCCAAAATACTTTTCATCACACCTCTAAGGCCGAAATACATTTCTCTTCCTCCCTAGACCCTTTTCCTTGTCAGATCTGCACTTTATACGCGTTTTCCAACACCCCACGCGAAGTCGTTTCGCGAAATCTTTCGATTCTCTTCGTTTTGAACCGATTAGAATTTGTTTTCGGAGCTTCTTTTTCCATTTTCACCACTTGAGGTAAGTTTCTCTCAAAGTTTAGCACCTTTTCCCGGGCGTTGACTTTTGTTGACTTTTTTTCTTCTCGAGAGTTGACTTTTGTTGACTTTTTGCAATTTTGGCTCATTTCACTCATTTTGCTCATTTTTGCATCTTTTTTCAGATGGCTGACGATATTCCATACGGCGGAGGTTCCTCGAGAGTAGAGGATGAGCCGGACGTTATGTCACTGTCTTCGAGGATTCGGCCATTCAACCCGGAGAGGTACCACCCGTAGGAGCATATACTACCTCCCAGTACCTTCCACCATTTTACGGATTTCGCGCGACGGGCGCCCGCAGACCTGCTGCTACGGGAGTCGAAGTCTCATCTATCTCATCATGCGCGCGAGGTGCGTACTTCACTTTTGCATTTTCTACGATGCATTTTGCATTTCTCGCTCATTTCATTCTTTCGCTATGTATTTCATCTGCTCGTTCTGAACACATTTACATACACAATACTTCTGCTCATTCTTGAATACAACTTGCACACAGCATCCAGTTCATATGGGCACACAGCTCTCAACATAGCACTTTGCTCACTTGGCACACAGCTCACAACATAACATCCTATTCATTTGGCACACAGCTCACAACACAACACTTTGTTCGTTGGGCACGCAGCTCAAAACACAATATTCTGTTCATTTGGCACGCAGCTCTTTTGGGCACACAACTCATTATTCATTTGGGCATATAGCTCTTTTGGGCACACAGCTCATTTTGGGTGTATAGCTCATTTTGGGCACACAGCTCATTTTGGGCACATAGCTCATTTTGGGCACACAGCTCATTTGGACGCACATATCATTTTGGGCACACAGCTCATAACACAGTATTCTGTTCACTCTGAACACACAGTTCATAATGTAGTATTTTGCTCAATCTGAACACGCAATTCATAACGCAGTATTTTACTCAATCTGAACACCCAGTTCATGACGCAGTATTTTGCTCAATTTGAACACACAGTTCATAACGCAGTATTTTTGCTCAATCTGAACACACAGTTCGTAACGCAATATTTTGCTCAATCTGAACACACAGTTCATAACACAACATTCGGTTTAATTTGCACGTAGCTCATAACATAGCATACTGCTCAATCTGAACACACAGTTCATAACATAGCATTCGGTTTAATTTGCACGCAGCTCATAACATAGCACACTGCTCAATCTGAACACATAGTTCATAACACAGCATTCGGTTTAATTTGCAACTGAATACATCTATTCATTCTACACGTAGGTAGTTTCCCGTTTCACACGAGGTTACGGATCGATCATTGCGAAGGAGTGGTATATGGAGCTCCCAGATGCTGTCCGACATATTGTGGATGAAGCAGGGTTTGGCCCATTTTGTGCGGGATTGTTGCGTCATCCAGCGAGCAGGACCCTTCTGGGTGCACTTGTAGAGAGATGGTGGGACACCACCAACTCCTTCCATTTCTCAGCCACCGGGGACATGATGATGACCCCATATGACTTTTCCATACTGACGGGCCTCGACGTAGCATGCTGGCTAATCCTATACGATACCGATATGGGTGAGTGGGAGGCGGCTTGGACTTATCCGCTCGGAGCCCATCCGCTACCCTGCAGATCACCATGTATGGTCAAGTACACCTGGTTCTGCGAGCAGTACAGGGGACTATACCCGAGACTATTGAGGCCGTATAGCAGTATGCCGAGGATTTTTTATGTTCCTCCTCGGACCACTCTGTTCTCCGACAGGGGAACACGATCGGGCTTTATCTTCTTAGTGCTCTGGTAGACCTATCACAGGTCCGACACTTTGATTGGGGTGGCGCTGGCCTCGCTACCCTTTATTGCTACATGAGCGCGACCTCCCGCGAGCGGGGGACCATAGTAGGTGGCTACTGGCGAGGCTGGAAGGTACATTCTACTCTCTTGATTTACATTTCTGCTTTTCATTATCTGTACACTGCACACGGCACACATTGCACACATTACATTCTGTATTCTGCATTCCGCACTCAGCATTCTGCATTTTCTGTATATTCTGTATTCTGACAGCCATTGTCTTGCCTTTCACAACTGTGGGTTTGCGCCTACTTCCCGACATTCGCCCCTGAGCTCGAGGTTGAGGCACCTCTCGAGATCTCTTATTCACGCAGATTTGAGGGTCGGTATCGGCCCAGGCCCCGGGAGACTCTGCCGTATCTTCGGCAGTACTTTGACACCGTACGGGCAACGGAGGTAAACCAGAACTCTCAGTTCTTCATGCTTTCAGCCTCGATTCATCTTGCATATTTATGACATCTAATCAGTTTATGCACTTGCTATTCGCAGATCACTTGGCAGCCTTGGCTGGAGATGCCCGGGTATTCTCGGTTCCAGTTCGCTGGGGCATAGGGCGCCTCCCGATATAGGGTTTTGTTTGAAGGACCAGTCAACAGAGCCTGGTTTCTCAGGATCGCTTCATGCGTCAGACGATAGGTAATCCCGACTAGGAGATTCCTTCGCCGCCTCCACTGGACATGTGGTCCACCGAGAGTCTCACTCCCCAGGAGGTTGACGACCTTATGCTAGGTGTCGATGCAGTTCTTTTCCTGGAGAAGGGGGAGTACATGACATACTGCCATACATACTTGATGCCACCACTGACAGGTGTCCGTACTCCCACGAGGAGAGCTGCTGACGTTCCGTCATCGAGTCGCACTCGAGCTGCAGACGTCCCTTCCACTAGCAGGGTCAGCACATCGAGAGGTAGGGCTAGAGGGATGCCTTCGACTTGCCAGTATGCTAGGTGGCCAGATCTTCCGGCCGAGCTGATGGGGTGGCAGTATGGGACATCTTACCCGATTCCACTGGAGCCTCCATTGCCCGATCATCGATACGTCAGTGACCCTGACTCACCATCGGTATGCTCCACAGTTTTCATTTATCACTCAGATATTTAGACATTCATTCATTCACTAATGACTTGAACTTATATCTGCAGCCTCCCAGAGAGTATACTAAGGGGTTACTCGGGTGGTGGCCTCACTCGAGAGCATGGTCCTACGGAGGGAGACGCTGCTGTACGCCTCCGGCATTCCGGTACTTTTCAATTTCCTTGCACTTATCATACTTCTAATGACATATGGAAACTGGACATTTCACTATACTGATTCACTGCATGTGTAGAGCACATCTAACACATCACATTCATATACTATATCTGTATGCACACACTCCATGCATCATACTTGCATCTGATATCTGATATAAATACTCTGGCTAATGTACTCAAAACTGCCTTTTCAGGTTGTACCACTGCAGGCCGAGCCATCCAGGCCTTCTCGATCAGCTGGGAGAGGGGTCTCGACTCGCGGCCGGGGGAGACGTAGAGCACCTGTCAGATATGACGAAGAGTCCAGCGAGGAGGAGGAGTCAGTGCATCCTGCAGGTAGGGATGACGACTCTGGTTCGGGTTCTAAGGACGGAGGTGACGCCGAGGAGGTTCCGAGGACGGCGACTCCGATTCAGATAGGGGTGCCGGCGGCGGTGGTGCAGAGGCTGCTCAGCCGAAGAGGGTGAAGAGAGCCTCTCGGTCTTGAGCTTGATAGCACCGATGCCGATGTTCCTGCTTTATTTTTTCTTTTTACATGTAGTTGTAGCACATTGTATAGCTTAGGTAGTTTTATTTTCTTCAAAACTTGTACCCTGTTGTAAAATGTTGTAAAAAGAAGCTATGATGGAATGAAAATGACTTTTTGTTGAAAAAGTGTTGTATTTGTATTCTAAGCATCGCATCGCATCATTTTGCACAAAATGAGATTGAATGGAATTTGAACATCGTGTATTGCCAAGTCAGGTAGTGAACCAACATAACAAACTAAACAACTCAATAAGTAACAACAAGACCTAATGAGGTACATCCAGAATACAATCTTGGAATTTGCAGAAGTTGAAACAAACTCAGATGCTCCAAATTTTCCCTCCTTTCTTTTGCTTTGCAGTCTAGAACCCATGACTTTAGATAGGTCCTTGTTCTACTGTTCTCGCATGACCTGGGTGGAACCTTGTAGTTTTATGAAAGAACAAATCCCGTTTTGCACAAATGTTGAGAACGGCACAGCACTCCAAGCATAAAATAATTTTATTTCTGAATTTGAAATTGAGGAACAAGTTTTTAACCGGGTATTGACCCTACGACTGACCACAGCAAAAAACGACTCAATAAAGGAAAAACCAAAGTAAGCAACCTAAACACATCTATTGACACTCAAAATGACTCAAAACAAGAATCGATACAAACAAAAACAACAAACACAACACTCGGATGTGTTACAAAGACGAGAAACCTCTCAGTCCATGGGGGCCCACAGCTTTTCCGAGTATTGTTTCCCATCCTTTCTTATTTGATGATTCTCACATCACTCTGGGACTCAATCTCTTGTTTTCTGAAAAAGCCCTTTTCTCACTTTTTCTCTCAGCGCACATCTCTCTATTCTTCAATCTCACTTCTTTTTTTTATCCCTCCCCTGGGTGGTTGATGGATAAACAGGAAGTTGTGGGCTCGTGCCCCTAGCATTCTGCTAGATTCTTCTTCTTCCGCTCACAACAGTGAGCTTCTCCACAGAGGAGTTGCACGACAATTGGGTGTGTAGCAAATCTACAGCTGACATCGGCTGATGACGCCCTTGGCCAGTTCGGATGTGACCAGACCTTTTCAGATAAGGGAGTGGAATATCCTGCTCCCTTTCCAGTTCGTGCTTCGCACTTGACTTGATACTTCGCTGCTTGGAGGATGAGAGAGCTTTCAGGCCTTTGTTGTTAGCTTCAGTTGTACCCTTTTTCTAACAGGTAGAATGCCCTTTTTGGCAAGTAGAGTGCCCTTTCTGGCAAATATGTTGACAATGGGGAAAAGACAGAACACCTGACTCAACTGTGCCCCTAGTTCATCATTTTGACTATTTTTTGTTTTGGCTTTCTACTAAAACAATTTTGACCGATATGAGAGTTAGATTAACATGCTTGTTCAATTTTCTGATTTGAAATCATGCAAGTCAGGTTATGAGCACTGAAAATTTTCCTTTTTTGGGTCCAAGAAATGGTCCAGTTTTGGAAAAATGGAATAATTTTCGAGAGAAAATTAGTCAACTTCATTAAAAAATTCTCAAAACTTGTTTTTACAAATGGCCACTGCTCGACCAACACAGAATTTACTCTTGAGATGCACAACCTCAAATCCAAAACAATGGAAAATTGCCCCTTGTCTAAATGGCACCTCGCGGCAACGGAAAGTTGCCCCTTGTCTGAATGGCACCACAGCGCACTGTAATCAGTCCTCAAAGTGAGAAGACAAAGATGATCAAAACCATTACATGGACACAATCGATTTGGAAATGTTTATGGCTGGACTTCAAAATGAAGTTGCCTACGTATCGCAAAGATGGGAATCAAGCCTGACGTAGTTCCGGGTTAAGGTACACTCGGGTATTAACCTCTCCTTTTGCACTCTAACTTTTACCAAGGCCGCCTTTCTGGGTTTTCAACCTTGCGAGCTTTGTTTTTCTTTTCTTTTCATTTCATTTCTTTTTTCTTCTTTTTTTTTTTTTTTTTTTTTCTTTTGGTCTTCTTTTTCTTGCACTACTTTTTGCATGGGTCGCCCTTCCGAGTTTTTGGCCCAGCGAGCCTCTCAAGGGTAAAAGTGTAGCTTTGTCCATGTCGAATGGTTTTGAGATCTCGAAGCCATCTGAATCCAGAAGAATGGCTGTTGTTCATTGATGATGTAGAAGTCCATCCAATGGAGTCTGAATTGCCCCCAGTGTTGTGGATAGGAACTCAGTTGTCCTTCAGCAATACTTTCTTCTTTCCTCCCTTCTGGGATTTGGCATTCTTGCCGATCTTCGTTAGCTGGAGAAATGTCCCAATTTTTTTGGCTCTTCGAGCACGTCGGACATTTTTGCCCCTAGTTCGAGAGGGGGCTTCTGATCTAGCTTCGCAAGCTTCTTTTGGTAACATCTGATCTTCTTGCCCCTAGTTCGTGGGCCGCTTCAAATCTGGCCACACAGGCCTCACATTGTGG
This sequence comes from Camellia japonica, assembly GCA_030407325.1. Lineage (NCBI taxonomy): Eukaryota > Viridiplantae > Streptophyta > Magnoliopsida > Ericales > Theaceae > Camellia > Camellia japonica. The sequence goes on along the minus strand of JAPPVO010000017.1, from coordinate 91,675,383 downwards.
TTGACCGCTGAACATTCTGAATTAAGGTTCAAGGTTTAAAAACGACTGGTCGAGTCCCGAGGCTGAGAGCGATCCTAGGCTGCACAATCTCAAGAGCGATTCCACACAGGTCTTCGCAGGACAGCGCAAAACATTTTTTGAAATCTTTTAAGAAAGCGACTAGTCGCTCGCGCTGAAGACAATGTAGAACCAATCTTTATCAAGCCAGGATCCTTCCCAGTACTCACATTAACAAGCATGATCTCATTCATTAAGGGCTTAGCACACCTCTCTTTCTCTCAATTGATCAAATTTTTGCAAATCCCGAGGAATTCCTTCCTCTTTGTTTTCATCACAATGTTCAAAAAGTTTTGAAAAACTCAGGTCAATGTAACAATTTAAAGGCACAGAAAAGACACAGTTTTTAGTCAAATACTGCCATCTTATTCAGAACTTCTGGCACAAAAGCAAAAGCAAACACAAGAGTGTGAAAATCACTGTTGTTTCATTTCGATCTTCTGGCGCAACTGGCTCCAAGGCAGAAACAGACTTAAAAGATAGCGAAAAGACAAACACAAAACAAGCAAGTGATGTCCGAGGTAACACCCCCAAAATCACCCGACTCGAACAAAACAGGACTGACTCGATACAACAAGACAAACCCGACTGACTCAGTACAAAAAGACTAACTCTTTGCAACACAACAAGACTGACCCAATACCCAAGTCAGAAAGCACAAAAACTAGCATTCGCAAAATGCTCAAAACAGTGCGTGCCATACGCCACATCTAGAGTAAACTGAGCGCCATCCGCAGGTGGTTCGTCCCCCTGATCACATACTCGTACTATCCCCCAAGTTCACTGATCCAGTGACGATAGACTTTGCTGAGCTTGGTGCTACGATGACCTCGTTGTCAATCAAATCCTGTACTTCGTGACGAAGATGAAAGCAATTATCAGTGCCATGACCGGTTTGTTGATGGTAGGCACAGTACTGGCAGTATCATGCTTAGCTGGAAGGGGATTCGGGAGAGACCGAGGCTCAAGGGGTTTGAGATGGCCTTGGCCAACAAGAATTTGGAAAGCTTTGGACAAAGGCATATAGAGGGCATAGAAGACCCTCTGACCTCGGGGTTGGTACTTCGAGGTTTGTAGATTTTTGCTGGATGCACTAGCAAAGGGGTCGGCGGGTGCTGACTGGGTTTGATGATCTCTGACAGATGTAGGAGTGAAGTTGAGAGGGGTGTTTCTGGTACGACATCCCTTTCCGTTGTTTGCCCCTTGATTCAGGATGCGCTCGTTGTGAGTAGCAAAAATGTCATCCACAGTTTTTGCAACGACTGCGAGCACTTGCTGTTTGTTTAGCCCTTCGGCTTTCAAAGCCTTAACATCCCACAGAAGGTGTTCATGGGGATCAATGTCTGCCTCTACCTTGTTCTCACCACTTGCCTCAGTTTGGTCAAAGGATTGGGTTGCTATATCAGAGCGAAGCCCGGTTGTTGTCGACATGCCACTACCCAAATCTGGGATGGATTCAGGTTGGCCCTTTTCTATTGCAACTTGCCCCAAGATTGGAGAGCCTTTTGGCGTGAAACTTCTGGCCTGTGATGTGGTCGATGGAGCCAAAATTCCAAAGGCTAAATCTGCTACAGTTCTTTGCAAGTCTTCAATCATGCCCCCCAGCTCAGAAGTAGTGGGTTCATGAGTTTGAGATGATTGGGGTTCAAATGCATCCATCGTGCTTAAGCCCATGCTTTTCGGGATAAACACCTCGGCTCGAGTATATGGGTCGGGGTGTATGTACTAGGATTGTAGGTGGGTGGCAGTGTATGGCCGAGGTTAAGGTGTGGATGAGGTGCTTGGTCCTTGGGGTTTTGAGGTGGAGCTATCGTCCGGTTGTCGATGAGATCCTGGATCTCATGACGAAGATGGTAACAACCATCGGTGCCATGGCCGCGTTGCTGATGATACATGCAGTATTTTGTGTAGTTATGCCCGGCAGGGAGTGGGTTAGGCAGAGGTTGAGGATAAAGGAGTTTAAGATACCCGCTCTCCATTAGGACTTTTAGTGCGGTGGTTAGGCTCATATAGAGAGGGGTGAAAGTTCTGCCCTGAGCTCGGGTTGGGCTGGCTTTTTGTAGGCTTGTTTTGGCAAAAGGGTCAGGTATGGGGACTGCATTGATTTTAGTGGGTTTGGGAACAGTGCTACCGGCATGGGTACTCCCGGAAAACACCCTCTTTACCGGTTCACTTGTTCTGGGAATAATCCCTCTGTTGAACGCATTTTCGATCTGAATCCCCAGTTCGTGTAAACTCTTGAAAGTGGATAGTGGAACGACTATCGACTTTTGCAGCATATCAGGCTCAAGATTCTGCACTACCATCCACACTTGATCCCTTTCAGAAGGGCGATCTGTCATCTGTGCTGCCTTTGCTCTCCACCTTGCAACAAATTCCACAAAAGGCTCTGTTGGGTTCTGGCGGGTTGCTTCAAGCTCTTGCAAGGTCGTTTCAACTTGCTCCTCAAGTTTTGCAATTTTCTCCAAGCTCGGATCAAGATCAGTAGTATCAAGGGAATAAATCCTCTCAATAGGCTGCACCAAGGGTCTGAAAACTCGAGCTTGAGCCAACCCTTCTCGGGAATCTGGACCATGCAAATCTTTAGCTAGCAAGAGTGGGTCTAAGTTTGGCTGGGGTCCCGAAATTGGATGTATGGTAGATGCCCCAGATGGGCGTTGCGTTTCAGCATTGGTCTCATCAAGCACGACAATTCCCCGATTTAATGCCGCTGTCACAGCCACAACTTCTTCCGAACCTTGTGCCATCACGGCCTACTGAATTTGAACAAAGGTGATGTGACTGGTGACTGTCGGATCAGATGAACCGGTGAGCCCTGACTGGTCTTTCTTTGCCTTGCCTCAACGAAGGAACACTGGTTGCCTTTGAACTGAATTTTTCCCCTCCCCTAGCAAAAGAGAAAACAGGCAGCGTCTCAGGCCAATTTCACCAGAACAAATTTAAGCACAGCTGAATAACTGTACTCTTTACTGAATTCTGCCCCAAATTCTGCTTGGAAACTGATATCCTCAGGTAAAACTGATTCCCCAAAAATACTGATGCCCTCAGGCCTGATATCCAGACTTGTAAACTGATACATGCATTCCTGTAAAGACACACTCTAAAAGCACATAGCAAGTAAGTAAGAGCCAAAACACCCCTATGGAGGGGTAGGGTTTCCCTGTCCTATCTTGTCAGGAGCTGGGGCTTCCCTACGCACACAGCAGTTTCAAAAAACCTACAATCAGGTAAGCAACATGTCCTAGCTTGGAATGGTCACTACAGTTTCCAATATGCACTAGGTCGAATGGTCAAAAAGGGTGCCCCAATAAAAACCGAGATTTGTGTTCCCGTCGTGGCAGAGCCCGCAACCGGTCAGCCTTATGGCACGCTTCTCAAAGCAAGCCTCCGGCAAACACGGTGTCCTAGGCGCACCAATGCACATGCAATGCAAAGAAACACATAAGTGTAGTCCAAACAACATATCATGAGTTCGAGTCAAGTTCTCTAAATCCCCAGCAGAGTCGCCAGAAACTGTAGACCGCCCGGAGAACTCCCGGCTCCGTGTGCGAGGGCGCGAATCCGTTTGTTCATTAGCTACTACAGTTCGGACTCATGTCATGGTTCTGAATCTAATCTCACAAAGTGCAATGTGAGACCAATAAATCACCAAAGAGTCCAAATCCGACAAATCATTTCGGAAAACTGATTTTTATAAAGAAGTGTCAAAGATGGACTGCTTTGCCAGATACAGAGTCACCACCTAAATGTTTTATTTTTGGGAAATTTAGGGAACCCTGACTCGTGCCTAAGGCCACGTGTCCGTCATCACCAAAGTTGCCTCAGCTCGGGAACTTGGGTACGAGAGGGGAAGGTCATGCAATGAGCACCCCCGCTCGCCCGATCAAAGATCGGCCTTTACTAACATGATATTTTGTTTTTGAAAACACATGTGTTCTTATTCCGGTTATTAACCTAGAATTACTATGTGATGCGCACAGCATACAAGTATAGACTAGATCGCCTAAGTTGGAACAAAAACATTTCATGTTCGTTGGTTTGAAAATGGTTTAGAGGTGCTACTCGCAAGTAGGCTAAGACGTGAATTTTGCCACCCTCAAGTGGGCTTAAAACGCACAGTTTGATGAATTGTTCCAATTCAAGCAATCCAACCTTCACCCACAGGCATTCAAATAGTTAATCACTTAAGCAGTTAGCCTCATGGCAAGCATGCTATACATGGCAACATACACATCTCATGCAGTATGCTAAAGCGTAAACACTCACAGTGTACTCTGAGCCAAAATAGAGAACTAGTTAGAAATCATACATGATCCTAGTTCATGTTAAGATGGCTAATGCAACACATGCGAAAATCCAACTCAGACAGACTCGACTATTCTAAGATGTCATGTGAATGCAACTCAATAACATGCTATTTGAACACGTATTCAAGTAAAGGTATTGAAATACAATGCAGTTAGTATGATGCACCGAGCCCGGTGCATGCAATAGAGATGAATGGATGCACGCATGCAAGCATAAGGTATGCTAATTGAAACATGCCCTAAAACTAACCATTGTAAGTGGTTAAGTAAAAGGGAGAAAGAAATGGAGGTTGGAAGACATGCATCGCACACACGCACGCTTATTACAACAGTTGGCCCTCTCGACGGAGGGTCCGAATAATAAGCTAACTAGCTAATCTAAGCTAATTAAACTAATTATTACATCACAAAAGTAATTAACTAACAAGTTAACTAACTAGTTATTACAATACAAATAAGCAGCTAAACGCATTAACTACTTAAGTACAAAACCAAAGCATAAACTAGCTAAGGAAAGCAATAAAAGAGGCCCTCTGGATGAGGAGTGCATGCATGCTCGGTTGCCTCGTTCGGAAATCCGTCGCGATGCCCCAACTTGCCTCTGTTTGCAATTGTTCTCAGAACCTTGCACCAAGCTCCAGATAGCTTCTAACTCACCTTGGGGACCCTCAGGAGGGCTGCTGACCAGTTGTTGGTGTTGTAGACCACCTGCCGACCACTTTCCATTGCTGCAGACCAGAAAAAGTGGTCGGGCAGCTAGTTTTTCTGGTCGGCCGACCAGTTTTTGCTTCCAGACTCCAATTTGCTGCAACAGAGGACAAAAAGGGGCATGGCAATGTATTTGCAACATATGTGTGCACAACCACCCTTCCTATCATTTCATGGGCTCAAGGGATTGTAGTTCTCGACCCTTGGGCCACCAATCGCGCACCTTGACGCATGATGGCCGAGAAGCCAAGATTGCACGAATCAATGTGAAATGAATGCACACATAACACATAAAAGCCTTGAACTCTATCATGCATGATCAAGAGTGTCGGCAACCGAGAATTGAGGCACGTTTCATCACTTCAAGTATGAAACGTCTCTCATTTCTCGTGCTCGGATTAACACCTAATCCAAACACAATGCAAGCAACAACATGCATAACAATGCAAACAACAACATGGCATACACAATGCAGATAACAACATAGCATACACAATGCAATGCAACAACATGGCATACTCAATACAATGTAACTTGAGCATACACAATGCAAAGAAGATGAGCATGCACAATGCAAATAAACATGCTAAATGGACTTAAACCGAATGTGGACGGACCTCAGCCATGCCCAAATCAGTGGCCATAATGATGAAATGATGACATGAAATGCAAAACAAAACATGTACATGCAATGGCCCATCAACTAGGCCTAAGAGCACAACCCTCAAGAGTGCTCAAGGAGTGACAAATGTGGAAGTGTAACAACACTATAAGCTCTGAAGTAAGGTATGAAATGATGCCAAATCATTCAAACAATGCAAGTATAGCATACTAGAGTCCTTAAGCCATAAGGCTAGCAAGGAGGACTATACAGGGGACATGCAATACATGGCACAAATGCACGAACCAACCATGGACAGAGCTTAATTAGGTCTAAACAAAGACCAACGCATCCTGAGATTGTGGCTCAAAGGCCTAGGCAAGATGGCATACATGCTAGGCCACAAACAAGGCAACAATGCACAACTCTTAAACCACAATTAAAGAGTGATATGCATGAGAATATGATAATATTACATGCTCTGAAATGTCATGTGAAATGATGCCAAATCATGTACATGATACAAATGAAGCATGCTATGGTGCTCAAAGCTTGAAGCTAGCATAAGCATTTGTACTACAACTATGCAAAACATGAAGCATATGGCCGAGGCAATTCAAAACATTCCTAGAACATGTCAAAATGATACTAAAACATGTAAGGAAGGAAGCCAAAACAAGCTAGCATGAAGGGCATAAAGCATGGAATATGCAAGGCCAAAAGGGAGGGTTACACTACACCTACCAAGACCAAGCATGAGATGGCTTCACCAACAAAAATCAAAGTTATATCATGGCAAAATAACCCCAAATACACACTAAAATGATAGCTCGCAAGCTTAGGCATGATGGCATACACAATGACTCATGTTAAGGACATAAAGCACAACCTCTTCAAAGCATTGAAAGAGTAACAAATGCAAGTGTATGACCACACTACATGTACAGAAATCACATTTCAAATGATTCCAAATCATGAAAATAGTCCAAGTAATGCATGCTAGTGGACTTGATACACAAAGCTAACAAGTTAGAATGCACTATGGCTATACAAAGCAAGGCATGCATGACCAAAACAACACAAATCAAAGCTTAAGCATGGTAAAACATGGACAAAATATTGCTGGAGTTAAGCCAAAATCATGCTAGAATGATGGTCTAAAGCATGATACACATTAGGCTAGTTGATGGAATTACACTACAAGTGTATGGAGCATGCAAGGGGCCATCAAACCAACCCAAAACAGATCTAAGACATGTTAAAACAACACCAAAAACCTACTGAGATGGACTCAAAACAAGCTAGAAAGACATGCTACTTCATGAAGCATACAAGACTAGTTTGTGAGAAATACACTACAAGTGTATAAGGCATGCATGAGGTGACAAAACCAAATCAAAACAGTGGTATGCCATGTCAAAATAACCCCAAATACATGCTAAGATGGAGCCAACATAAGCTTAACAAACATGCTCAAACATGAGGCCAATGAAGCAAGCATACAAGACACAAGGAGAGGGGATGTCCCTCTCCTATTTGGGACCTCAAAACATCATTTCCACTACTGAAATTCCTCTGAGTTTTAGTAGTGAGAAGGTGAAAACAAGGTGGTCCCAATAGCTCAAAGGGATGGCACAAAACAAGGCCCAAACAAGGCCTAAGAGGGGGTAGACCACCCCCAACACAAAAGAGACCTTAAACAAACATGTTAAGCATGCAAAATCAGACCTTTTTTCAATATAAAGTTAGGCCAAAAACAACATGCAAGTAGGGCCAAAAGCTTAAGCAAAAATAAGGGTTTTAAGGGTTAGAAGCTAACCCTTGAAGAACACCTTCAAAGCTGTAACTCTAGCAACCTCTTTGAGCTCAAACTAGTCCAAAAACTCCAAAATCAACCTCAAAGTGCCTCAACAACAATAGGATGGTGTTTGAGTGTGTGTTTGTGTGTTAAAGTGTGATAAAAAGGCACTTTTGAAGCACAAATGTGAAGCAAAGAGCAAGATAGAGACAAATGTGTATCTATATCTCTCAAGCACAAAATTCTGAACATGGAGAAGGAGGGGGGAGGTTCTCCTTGGTAGAGAACAAGCCTCAAGCTTGTTGAGGAAGCTAAGGGCCTAAAGCCATCCCTCCATACACGTGTATGGAGGATGGCTTCTGTGCCTTCCAACTGTCACAGCTGGGTAGAAAATATCTCCAAAAAGGTGATGGAAGCAGCCGACCACTTGAAGTGCTCGGCTAGCTACTTGTAGTGGTCGGCCGACCACAACAAGTGGTCTCCCAAAAAGAGAACTAGTCAGCCAGGGGTAGGAGAGGTATGCACACTGAAAGCAAGCCAATGGTGTGGTGGCCGACCACTTTTGATGGTCCAAAGACTAAGGAGACCGGTTGGCTGACCAGAAAACTGGCTGGCGAGAAGAAAAGTGGTCTCCAAGGGGAAGAACTGGTCTCCCACCCTTGTACCACCCTCCAAGCAAGGAAAACAAGGTGTGTGCCAAAAACAAACCAAAAGGGATGCATGACAAGAGTTCGGAGGTCGACGCGCGCAGCCGGAAGCCTCGAAAACTAGTCTACCGGCACCAAAAGTGGTTTACGACCACAAAAGTGGTCTCCCAGACCACAGTGGCCCTCTAGGCTAAGGCAACAAGGCATGGTTCAAAAACCAAGCCAAATAGAGAACGTTAAGCGGTCCCGAGACAAGGCGCGCGACCGAAGACTCTAAAAATCGAAAACTAGTCTCCAAGCAGGAAAAGTAGTCTATGACCACAAAGAGGTGGTCCACAGACCACTCCCTCCCTCTTGGGAAGAGAAACAAGGCTTGGTCCACAAACTGAGCCAAAGCACAAAGAGTTTAGAGGCCCGGAGGCAAGGCACTCAGCCTAAAACTCCGGAAACTCGAACGAGCACAACATGCATTATCACCAAGCGCTTAATCGATGACATCTAAGTCTTAAGGTCGGTCAAAAATGGGGTGTCTACAGTTGTCGAAGAGGGGTGCGCCGGCGGTTGTTTTTGATGGGTTCAGTCTTTTGCCTCTGCTGAGGGCGGGCTTCTGTGAACCAACTGAGACGTCCCTGACGTATCAAGCCCTCGACCTGGTCTTTGAGGTTAACACACTCCTCCGTATTATGGCCATGGTCCTGATGAAAGCGGCAGTATTTGGACTGGTCTCGCCGGTTGGAAGGAGACCGTGACGGTTGGGGCCATTTTAGGGGATAATCTCGTTGAATCCGGTTCAAGACTTATTCCATGGGGGAGTTGAGGGGGGTGTACCGTTCGAACCGGTCGGGCAGTCGGGCTGACGCCGACCGGTCGGCTCAGGGTGGTCGGTCGGTCGGTCAGTATACTGAGGTGTTTAGTGAGTGTACTGGGTGGTTCTGGTTTCTGAGTCCTTTCTCTTCTCTCTGGAGGTCGGGTTTTTGGCTGTAGGATCTTGTCAGGCGGCTAGGGAATCTTTGGCATTCATGTATTTTTGGGCCTTGGAAAGTAGGGTTGCCATGGAGGTCGGGGGGTTTTTGGAGAGGGAAAAAAGGAAATCAGATGATCGTAGACTGGCCATGAAAGCCGTGAGAATGACCTTGTCATCGTTTTCTGCCACATGCAAGGCCTCGGTGTTGAAACGGGTGACAAAGCTGCGCAGCGACTCTTCCTCCGTTTGACGGATGTTAAGGAGCTGAGTTGTCGGACGCCGTTGGCGCTGGGCACCAATGAAGTGGCTGAGGAAAGAGTCACTCAGGTGCTGAAAGGTAGAGATAGAGTCCGCCGGTAGCTAACTAAACCACAGTCAGGCTGACCCCTTAACTGTTACGGGAAAGCCCGACGCATGATTTCATCAGGGAATGCATGGAGGACATGAGGGTCCTGTAGGTCTCCAAGTGATCGACTGGGTCTGTTGTACCGTCGAAAGAGTCAATCGAGGGCATTTTAAACTTAGGAGGTAGAGGTTTGTCCCCGATGGAGGCAACGAATGGTGAGTTGGCTGTGGTAGATGGTTTATGCTATATGTTTTGCATGACTCCTTGGAGTTGGAGCTTCATGGCTCGGAGTTCCGCGTCCCAGAGTGGAACGTTGTCGCCGCTGGAATGCAGCGGGGGCTGGACACCACTGGCCTCTCCCTCGGGTGTGGGTGCTTGGACCGATGGAGGTGGGGCCCAGGGTTGTGGGTTCATATATGGGGGAGGGGGTCGCAAGCCTTCCAAGTTGGGTGGATTGGGCTGTTGGATAGTATGGCTCGGGGCTCGTTCTTGGTTGAGTGTGATAACTGGAGGTGGTGGTGGAGGCATGGGAAGGTTTCTTTGGAGTAGAGCATTAATCAAAGCTTGGTTTTGTTCGGCCAGGCGGTTAATGCTGTTGGTGACCTTGGTGAATTACTATGGTGGGTTGTTTGGATTGGGAGGGTCGGCTTGGTGGTCGGCAACATTGTGGTGAGAAGCCACAGATCAAGTTGTGACCATCCACCTTCGCAGGTGGTAGGAAAGGGTTATTGGGAAAGGGTCTCCGGCGACAATGAGCACAACTGGCGCGCGGAGCAAAAGTTTTCCCACAGACGGCGCCAACTAATAATACAACGCGTTCCAGATGGAACGGGTCGGACTGATCCACGCTTCCCACACTAGTATCTGAGGTACCAAGCCCACAATGGAACCTACACAAGAGTTCAACGAGGAATAGGGAGTCCCCCAGCAAACCCTTCGACGAGCAAGTTAGAAAGAGAGATAGAATGTAGAGATGGGTTAGAGATAGAAAAGCTTAACCTTCTTCTTGTCTTCGATGTCTGCTTATATCCTCTGGTAATCATTTCATTGTCCCTTCCGACCTGTCATCTTGGCCAAAAGTCTATGCTCTAGCTTGCCTTGTTCATGGTGAGGCCGTTTCGTCTTGACGGGGAGGGATTATCGCAACAAATGCTATAAGGGGCTTCATTAATGGCTGATGTGCAGTGCAATAACTTTGCAGGATCTTTATTTGTTTATGTGGCTTGTCTTTCCCTTGCCACGTGTTTAGATGTCATTGGTTCTTAATGTCATGTTGAGTTCCAACAACGTTGGGCTTTGGTAGTTGAATTATGTATTGGGCCCTAAATGGTGGGCTATAAACTTTATGGGCTTACCCATGTCATATATTTTATTTATTACCTTACTATTTTTATACAAACAATCAAATACTACTTAAGATTTTTTATGGTTACAAATTTTTCAAGCATGATACTAATATCGTATGGTCATCAAGTTTTTTACAGCTTACGCCTTTATCTTCACAATCATCATGTAATCTACAAATTTCTCAAGTATCAATTTTTTTAAGTTTGTAATGTAATTTGTTTTTTATAAAAATTAATTGATTCCAATATACTTTTTCACACTTATTTATTATTATTTTTTCGGAGGATGTCATTTGATGGAGGGGAGCTCAATCCCATGGGGGCCGAGTCACTCTTAGGTAATGTAACTTTTTTTTTAAAAAAAAATTAGTCATTCACAATCAACCCCCACACAATTGAAACGTAGTATTTTTATTTTATTTTTTTCCATGATTCTTAGATAATAGTATTTTTTTTTTTTTTGGAGACATATTTTGGATATTTCAAATGACTATCATAGAATTTTGTTTGAGCCTTGGAATTTTATTTTTTTTTTTAGTGTTGTTTTGGATGGATATATTGTAGTTTTTGGGATGAGTTCATAATTTTTCAAAATTAGTGGCCGGTTTTATCAAAAATATTGATCAAAATTAGTGGCCGCAAGCAAGCTTACTTGCAGCCACTAATTCTAATCAAGTTGATAATTTTTGATTAATCGTATTTTCCAAAATTAGTGGCCGATTTTATCAAAAATATTGATTAGAATGCAATTCGAGCTTTCTTGTGCCACAAGCAAGCCAACGGGCATGTGACCCCGTACTTGTGTATGCAAGCATGTCATGTGTACCAAGGGAATTGGTGCATGTGTACACGTTAGCTAAGTGTGTGTGCGCACATTGTCTGTAGGTGCGTGCATCGAATCGTCGCAAAGCCAAGTAAGGAAACTCAATTTTGGTGTATTTTTTGAGGGAATGATAGAGGGAGAAGCAATGAAACCCTAAAAGGGTTCTAGAGCCTCTTCCTCTCTCTTTCAAGAGGTCAAGAACTTTGGAGTATTTTTTGTGAGGTTTGAGAGTAAAAACACCACCTTCTCTTTCCCTTTTCCCTTAGCCGCGAAAATAACCCACCAAACAGCAGTTACAAACCTTTGAAAACATCTAAGGACTGAAGAACTTCAACCCTAACTTGGATTCCAAGATAGAGAGAGGCTTGAAAGCAAGGAACTCGGTGTTTCTCGTTATTTTCTTCTCGTGTCTTCGGTTTAATCAAACCAACATTATCCTCTTATTTTCAACACCTCTTTTAATCTATTTGTTTAGTATGTAATCATGTAGGGTTAGTAGTAGGCATGAGCATCATGTAGTTTATTAATTTCTACAAGTTTTTCACATTCTTTCACATGTTTCATTTATTTTATTAAAATAATATGTTTGTTTCTAGGTTTATTTTAATCATATAATCAGCAAGCACGACCTGATTTAAGCATCATGTAGGTTAGTTTTGCATTGTTTTATGTGTTCCATGTCTTTTTATGCATTAAATCATATTAAAACTCTTAAACTTGGCCTACGTACATATTTTGCATGATTAAAAGCATATTAGGTCATATGTATTTCAAGTCTTGCACGTAAGACTCGTAAGTGGGCATCCGAGTAAGTTCCTCTTTTTTTCCTTAGCATATTTGTGATATTTGCATTGTCTTTCAATTATGCAAGTTTATATGTTCTTTATATGAAAAATTGGTTATTTTGAATGTTTTATGAGTGTTGTTCATCTTAGTTCAAGTTTATGGCCATGTTTTACTTAAAATCGATCTTTGGTGGAAAATATTTATTTTATTCAAAGATGTGGCTTTATTCTTGAAACTCAAATGAATGACACTTGTTTTTCTCAATCACATAGCTTTAGGGTTAGTTAAAGGTTTTAGGGCCCAAAATGAATTTATTTGAACAATTAACCACTAAAATCATAAAATAGAGAGTGAGTAAAGGCCAATCTTCAGATTGGGCAAAATGGGGTGTTTTCATATAAATGGTCTTCCGCTTTTGTACCTAAGCTCCTGAACCTTGAATTTTCTTGGTTATAATGGACTAGGCCTCAACTTAGTTTTCATCGTTAAAGGTTTCTTAATTCCCCTTAAAAAATTAAATGGCAACTCTTTGTTGATCAAAGCAAGTCGATGTAGGATGCATGCCTTAGGCTCGAAAAAGGTACAGCACCCACAGTTGGCAACTCCATTGGGGAATTAAGTTATCTTGACTTGAAAATTTCTATTTTATGAAATAAGTGGTTAATTGTTAAATGCGTTGCATCATTTTAAAAGAAGGAAACCTACTTTGTTGCATAATATCCCAGACACTATTTGCGGGCTATGTTATGTCAATAAGGTAAGCGTCAGATTACGCTATTAGTACTCTTTGATCATTCCCTCATAGGGTGAGAGGTATATTGATAGTAATAACTGATGTATCCTTTTGAGACCAAACCTACCTTTTACATGTAGAAAGAATTATCACTTTCTAAACTAGGATAGGATACCCTAATTTCTAGGATTGTATTGTGTAGACAAGCCCGCGGGGGACCTCGCTACAGTTCGGACTCGATTTGTGTCACGGTTCTTAATCTTGAACCAAAGAGTCCAAATCCGGCAAATCGTTTTGAGAAAACAGATTTTTTTGAAAGAAGTGCCAAACATGGACTGCTTTTCCAGATACAGAGTCGCCACCTAAATATTTTATTTTTGGGAAATTTAGGAAACCCTGACTCGTCTGCCTAAGGCCACGTGTCCGTCATCACCAAAGTTGCCTCGGCTCGGGAACTTGGGTACGATTGGGGAAGGTCACTTCGTGAGCACCCCCGCTCGCCCGATCAAAGATCGGCCTTTACTAACCATGATATCTAGTTTTGAAAACTTTGTGTGCTCTTATTCCGGTTATTAGCCTAGATTTACTATGTGATGCGCACAGCATACAAGTATAGACCGGGTCGCATGAATTGGAACAAAACATTTCATGTTTGTTTTTGAAAGATGGTTTGCTACCCGCAGGTAGGCTTAAAATGCAGATTTTGCCACCCTCAGGTGGGCTTAGAAAACATGGTTTTGCCACTATCTAGTGGGCTTAAAACAAACATTTGATGAATTGTTTCAATCCAAATAACCTAACCTTCACCCACAGGCATTCAAGCAGTTATATCACATAAGCAGTTAGCCTCATGGTAAGCATGCTATTCATGGCAGTCACTCACACGCATGCAAGGATGCTAAAGCATAAAAACTCACCGAGTACTCCAAGCCAAAACAGAAACTGATTAGAAATCATGCATGATCCTAATTATACAGAAATGCCTAATGCAACACATGCAATAATGCAACTATAGCAGGCTCGGCTATTCTAAACATGGCATATGAGATGCGACAGCGAACAAGTACTCAACTCGGAATTGAAATACAGATGCAGTTAGTATGATGCGCCGAGCCCGGTGTATGCAAGACAGATGAATGAATGCAAACATGCTATCATACTGTATGCTAATTGAAACATGCCCTAATCTAACCATCATAAGCTGGTAAATAAAAGGAAAGAAAGACGTGGGGTTGGAAGACATACATCACACTCACGCACACTTATTACAACATTGCCCTCGCGCAGAGGGTCCGAATAAATAGTACAGTCCAAATAATACAGTCCAAATATATACAAATCCCTAATTAATTTACAAATTAACTAAGAAAAATAATAAACTGGCATGCAAGCCAGGGACTGCCTTGATTCCGCTTCGGATGATGAATGATGCATGTCCGGGGTTTCCTTTGCGCGAAAATCCACTGTGATGCCCCAATTAGCCTCTGTTTTGCAATGGTTTTTGGAAAGCGCGCCAAGCCTCGGAAGACTACTGATTCTTGATTTGCTGCAACAGAGAGCAGGAAAGGGGCATAGCAATGTATTTTCACAAATGTATGCATGCCTCGATTCTCGTGCCACCAATCACGCATCTCGATGCATGATGGCCGAGGAGTCGAATTGCACAACTCGATATGGAATGAATGCACATGAAAACACGACAAGACCTAGCTCCATCATGGATAATCCAGAGTGTCGGCGACTGGGAATTGAGACACGTTCCGTCACTCGGATACGAAACGCACCTCGTTTCCCGTGCCCGAGCTAACTTCTACCCCGAACACAATACAATATGCATGACATGCATGAATGCAAACTAAGATACAACCCTAACATACACAATGTTATGAAATGGCATACACGATGGACGAGGTAATCATGGCATACACAATGCACTAACATACACCTAGCATACACAATGCTATGAAATGAAATGGCATACACAATGCATAATGGACTTACACTAACACAAGTGGACCTCAGCCACACTCACATAAGAGGCCATAAGATGAAAATGAGACAACTCGAGATGCGTGCACGCATGCACGCAAATCGAGGACCGAACCTACGGCATGGAATGCCACTCTAACAAGTCATGGCAAGGACATGGAATATGGCATACTAGCATATAGATTTCAGAGGCAAAATGAGATGCAAAACAGCCCTGAAAGATGGCAAAATGACACCCGATGCATGGGACGAGTCCCGAAACATGAAATTAGGCACATGAAATGGCCTATAGCTATGCAATGCAAGCATAATTTGAACATGAAGTGTAAAGACAGAAGCAAGGTAGCCCCAAAAAAAGCTTGTTTACAGTTTAAATCAAGGCCAAACAGTGAGCACAAATGGGGCTAAGCTAGCATACAAAAATGGCCCCGAAAGCGAGATAATGAAGCAACTAACAGATGCTGGCCCCGAACAGAGAAGGGGCCTTCTACAATATTTAAGAGGGACCAAAAACATGATGTTTTACAGTTTATGACAAACCCCAAAAACAGATACAAGTATGCTCAAAATGCTATGCAAAATAAGGGCCAAAATGGAGATAAAAAGCAACTGATACATGCTGGTCTCAAACAGGTAAGGGCCCTTCAACAATCTTGAAGAGGAGCCGAAAATATGACTTTTTACAGTTGATGGCCGAGCCCAAAACAGTGTACAACTATGCTCAAAATGCAATGCAAGATATGGCCTAAAAGAGAGGCTACAACACAAAGTATACAAATGATGCTCCAAACAGCAATAGACCCTTAATTAAACATGGAGAGAGGATCAAAATAAGGCCATTTTCAGTTCAGACCAAGGTCCAAAAATAGAAGCTCAATAGGCTAATAAATCATGCAAAAATGGGGCTAAAATATGGATATCAAAGCAAGTAGCACATGGAGGAATCAAACAGTGATGAGCCCTTCTAGAATGTTGAATAAGGGCTCAAAATAAGCCTATTACAGTTTACAATATGCTTCAAAACAGATTACACATAAGCCTAAAATGCTACACAAGAAAGGCATACAAGAGGGATAATGAAGCAAGTGCAAAATGGGGGCCTCAAACAGTGAGAGGCCCTTCATGAAACATGAAATAGAGCTCAAAAAATACTACTTTCAGTTATGGCCGGAGCTCAAATGTACAAGTAAGAAATGCTAAGAAATGGTACAAAATAAGCTCAAAAAAGGGGGAAATGGTGCTCACCCTTGTAGACCAATCCCTTGCTGCCTCTTGGACCAAGAAAAGCTGCCTCCTAGCCTCTGAGAAGACCCTCTTAGCTTCTGGAATGGAGGTGGTGGTGTGGTGCTAGGTAATGGTATGAAAAAGGGGTGTGAGACTTGAGAAATTTGAGTGTTTGGAAGAGAGGAAGAGGGAGGGGTGTAATGCAAGCTTAAAGCAAATTTTTCCAACCCTAAAACCAGACCTGGGGTGCTGGTTATATAGGCCAAAGAGGGGGAGAAAGAGGGGGAAAAAAGGGAGGGGAATCACTCCAAGTTTCCCTCCAAAAGTTGCCCCCCCGGATACAGAATCTGGGGGGAAATAAAGTGTATTTCTGTGATGTGCCAGGTGTAAGGATGCTGGCCGGCTGGTTATTGAGGTTGCAGGTGGCCGGCCGGCCTTCCCCATGGCCGGCCGGCCAAGGGTCAAAAGGGTCAAGTCAAATTAGTGGCCGGCCACCACAGATTGGTGGCCTCCCATGTGTTCTCAACACAACCCTGTGGTCAAAAAATGGCAACTGTGAACCAGGAGAGAGAACAACCCACTTTTCAAAGGGGTTCAAAAGGTTCAAATGGAATTACTGGCCGGCCACCAAATATTGGTGGCCGCCCAGATGTGTACATCACAAATATGGGGTTTAAGGTGCAAGAAAATGGCCCAAGGGTGGTCAACATTGGCTTCCGAGTGAGAGAAAACAAGCGATGGAGGGCGATGAAGGAATATAACTGGTTGCTGGAACAATTACTGGCCTCCCACCCTTCTACGACCTTCCTGGTGATGAAACAGAGGTCCCTGCCAAAAATGAACGCAAACCGATGCAAAATGAAGGTTCGGGGGCCGAAACGCGCAGCCCGGGGTCCCGAAAACCGACTGTTAGGCACCGGGAGTGATGTTCGACCACAAATTTGGTCTCTCGGACCACAGTATCCCTCAAAAGAGAGTAAATAAGATGCATGCCAAAAACTGGAGCAAACGGAGGTGGTTAGGCGGTCCCGAACCGAGGCACTCGGCCTAACGGCTCCGAAAACCGGGGACCGGGCTCCGAAATGGCCAAAATGGCCTATGACCATGAAATGTAGCCCGCGGCCACCGAGAGATGATCTACGAGACCTCTTCATCCCTTTGGGAAGAGAAACGGAGAAAATCGAGCCTGGTTCGCAAACCGAGGCAAGGCACAGAAAAGCCCGGAAGTCCGGAAGCAAGGCTCACGGCCAAGACTCTGAAACCTCTGGACGAGCACGATATGCAACATCACCAAGCGCTCAATCGGTGACGTCTGAGTCTTAAGGTCGATCAAAAATGGGGTGTCTACATATTGTTGCCTTGTTGTATGATTTAGTGAATCATAGATCTCATTTCCAAATTAGGATGATGTAACCCTACCTCCAAATAGGCATGAATGAAAATTATGTGCTTATGTGATATCTTGTCTTGAATAGAAATGATTTGATTTGATTTGATTTTAGGGATCTATGACAACCCCATCACGTATTATACTTTTCTTTATTTAATTTTGAATGGTATTTATGTGTTTAATGTGTAATTGAATGCATATATGTTCATTGTTGGAATATCTGTTGTGATTTCTACTTTGAATCTGAAATTGAAGGCCTCAATGACTTTCGAAATCAGAATTGATAAGTTTAGTGTGTACGTCATAATTTTTAGAGCCTATTAGGAAGTTTGATTAAAATTTAATTCAGATTAAATTAGTTAGATAAAATCAATTAGAATTAAGTGAGATTAGTTAATCTAAAGCTTGCTTAATTACTCTAAGCTAATTACCATATATATATGTGTGTGTGTGTATGTGTGTGTGTGTGTTAAGTTAGAGACTAAAACATTTTTGTGCTCCAGGAAATCTGTTGGAGCATTCTAGAGAGAGAGAGGTGTAATTCTAGAGAGAGGAAGGTTTGATTTTGAAGAATTGCTTGAAGGATTGAAGAATTGTATAGAGGAACTCAAGAATTGGCTAGTTCAAGCTTACTCCAAGACTTTGGGTATGTGTTTAACTCTTAATTTATGAATCAAAGTCATCTAGCATGAGAATTCAAAGAGAGTATGAGCTTTAACTCAAGAATTGAAGTTAATTCACACATGCATGCATCAAATGAAGGGTTTTCATCATCTTTGAGCATGATTTTGTCAACCTTGTTTGAATTGAAGTTAAATCATACATGCATCAATGATTTTGAATGTTTTGAAGCTCGATTTCATGTTTTGAGAGTTTTGGAAAAGTGTTTGAAGTTAAATTGCACATGCCTGAGAATTTGAGTTCCAATTATGAAGAATTATGAAGTTTTGAGCATGAGGTTTGGAATTGGTTTTGAATTCATGCTTCTGAATGTGTATATATGATTTTCAATATGTCATGCAAAGGTTTTTGGCTTTGGACTTAAGTTTTGAAACAAAAATTCTGTTTTGAAAACCCAGAATTTGGCCAAACTACTTGAGCGAACAAGTTGTTGCTCGAGCGTACATCTTGTGCATCTAGCATTTTTACAGTGCCTTACACATGGCTCAAGCGACCAAGTGACCACTCCCCAGTTTACTTTGCACATTGGCTCGAGCAACCATCGAGCTTAGATTCCGACCATCAGTACTTTTGCAGACCATGTGGTCTGCTTGAGCAACCAATAGTGTGCTCGATCAAACTGCCCTATTTCAGTATGTTTTGAAAAGTTACATTATGTCCATATTTGCATCCTCATTCCTTTTTGAACATTCCTAGGCATGATTTGAGCCTCCTTAATGAATTAAGGAATTAGAAATGAACTTAAAAGAATTGAATAAGCTAAGAATGATTCGATTAAGTAACGTGCCTCAATGTGTGTATATGTTTATGAATTATGTAGGTTCATTCACGAAGACATGTCACAACCAAATCACTGTGAGTAATATCATAATATAGATATTTTCATATACGTTATTTTCTAAATCTTTCCAACGTGGCAAGTTTTCCAAACTTATGATTTTGTGATATAAATGAGCCTTCTATATGCTCGATCCATGTGATGTTTGTAAATGTGATTGATGAGATACAAATGTATATAATGAACCTAAGGTCATTCTATATGTTTGACAAGATGGACCTAAGGTTGTTTCGAATATCTGATAAGTTTGAATATATGTTATATGTTGACCAAATGGTCATTATACAGCTATAATGAATTGGACCCATGGTTGTTCCTTCAAGTATCATCTGTTCTATTTTGTATTTCGGCTTATGTTGGACTAGAGGTTGTTCTGTCAGGTATTAGACCCAAGGTTGTTTTGCTATGATACGAAATTGATATGAGAACAATTTTATTTAAGCATTAGAACACATTCATATAATCTTTTTACTCCGATGTTATTCACTGGGTTTTAGCTTTACTCTATTATATATATGTATGTAGGTGAAAGTGGGATGTCCAGCCTTACTGAACCTATGAAAGATTATCGAAGTTTTTATGATGTCAACCAATGAGCACCTCACGAATGAGGCTTTCGTCTTTTGATCTTTTGTTTTCTTTTGTTGGTCTGGTTTGACTATGTTTGTACATAAGCTTTTGGGTTTTGTATGATGATGACTTGTGAATGATCTTGGACATGCAATATTATTTGTATATGTATGGATATGAGTTGTTAACGTATAAGAAGTTTTTATTTATGTCGTAAATGCATAGCTCATTGGACGAAATTTATGATTCTGCTTCTGTGTCTGGCCCCATATAATTAAATATGATTTCAATTCTGTCTGAAACCGCAGGTAATCTCATGATTACTGGCCGGTCATGATCCAAACCTCTAGGGGCGGTTTCGAGGTCTTGACAGAATGGCATTAGAGTATGAGTTAATAACTCACACACTTGTGCAATTAAGCAATAAGGTGTCTAGAAAAGACTAAGAATGCATTCATCTGATAAGTATATGTTTGTGTGCATTGAGATTACGCAAAGATGTGAATATGTGAACTTTGGATTGAGACGCCTATGTAGATATGTGCAATTTTTGTATTTATTATAATATGAGTTCATATAGATCATAGTGAGAACAAGGGCTGATGAGATAGAAGAGTCTTTTACCACCCATTTAGATAGAATGGAGAGAATGATTCAAGATATGGCTAAATCACTAAGGCAACAACAGCAACAACCGCCTCCACCTCCCCCAATGCCTGTGCCACCACCACGCAATTGCTTTGACTAAAGAGTTCAAGAAAATGAAACCACTACTATTCTAGGGAGGAGTTGATACTCTGAAAGCCGAGGCATGGGTTCTTGGCGTTGAAAAGTTATTCGAAGTATTTCCGTGCACTGATGCACATAAAGTTCAGTTAGCAGGTTTTACTTTGGAGGGCGATGCCCGAAGATGGTGGATTTTAGTTAGAGATGAAAATGTGGAAATCAGTTGGACATGATTCCTTGAGATCTTTTACAAGAAGTACTTCTCTCAATGCATATCTGAATTCGAAAGGCTGAAGCAAGGTAACTAAATAGTAGCTGAATATAAGGCACGGTTCATTGAGTTGGCCAGATTTGCACCACACATGGTTGATACTGATTACAAGAAAGCGAGAAAATTTGAGGGTGGACTTCGAAATGCAATCCTAGAAAAAGTGAATATTCTAAATTTGCCAAAGTATGTAGATATTCTTGACAAGCTTTAATGTATGAATCAAATTTAGATTCACAAAACTGACCATTTGAATGGAATGGGAAAAGACGAATAAGGGATCAACATCATCAAAGAAGCAAAATTTGGGGACATCTAGTGTTTCCAACTCTATGAGAGATTATGTACCAACCTGTAATGAATGTGGCAAGAAACATCGAGGAGTTTGTTATCATACTTTTGGGGCATGCTTTAGATATGGTAAGATAGGGCATATGGTCATAGATTGTCCACAGATTGAACAAAGAAGTGGAAGGCTAGTTGCTAGTTCAACTGGATCCGTTCCAATGCCAGGAAACACTAAAAGACCTACTGCTACAAGAGACATACTTAGGCAAGGGAGAGTTTTTTGCACTCGTCTTAGGTGATACATAAAATACCGAGGCCGGTGTCTCAGGTAGTCTCTCTATTTGCAATCAAGATGCTTATGTGCTAATTGACTCGGTTTAACACATTCATTTGTTTCTACTATATTTGCACATAGACTGAATAGACCTATGGAACCTCTGCCTTATGTGTTATGTGCATCTGCTCCATCTGGAGAATCTGTTTTGTGTACTTCTATGTATCATGCTTGTGAGATTATTATTGGAAATGCTACTTTATATGTAGATTTATTGCCTCTTGACATGAGACATTTTGATGTGATTTTAGGGATGGACTAGTTGTCTAAATATTATGCTAGTATTGATTGTGTGACGAAACAAGTTTTGGTTAGATCACCGGGACAAGATGGATTTTTTTTTTTAGGGTAATGGTGTAGTACCTCCACCTTACTTAATTTCGACAATAAAAGCATGTAAACTACTTAAGAAGGGATGTTGGGGTTATCTACATAGTAGTTTGGCTATGCAATCTATGAATACTATGTTAGATAATATTCCAGTAGTTAGAGAATTCTCAGATATGTTTCCAGAAGAATTACAAGGGAAATTGGTTGATCGAGAAATTGAATTTACTATTGAAGTTATGTCGGGTACTCAACCTATTTCAAAGACTCTGTATAGAATGTCAACCGTTGAAATGAAGGAACTGAAGGATCAGTTGCAAGATTTTGCTTGACAAGGATTCCATCCAGCCGAGTACTTTGCCATGAGGTGCACCGGTTCTGTTTGTGAAGAAGAAAGATGGAACGTTTCACTTGTGTATTGACTACCAAGAACTGAATAAGATAACAATCAAGAACAAATACCCTTTACCCCGTGTTGATGACTTATTTGATCAGTTACAGGGTTCACAAGTGTTTTCAAAAATTGATTTGAGATCCAGGTACCATCAACTGAAAGTGAAAGCTGAAGACATTGAGAAAACCACATTCCGAATGCACCTGCAACTTTTATGGACCTTATGAACCAAATTTTCAAATCCTATCTTAATGAATTTGTTATTGTATTCATTGATGATATTTTGATTTATTCAAAAAATAGAGAAGAACATGAGCAACATTTGAGAATTATTCTACAAACACTTATGGATAAGAAATTATATGTAAAATTGAAGAAATGTGAATTTTGGTTGGATGAAGTTGTGTTCCTAGGGCATGTGATTAACATGGATGGAATTTCTATGGACTCTCAAAAGATTGACGTAATTATTAATTGGCCTACACTGACAAATGTGACGGAAGTTCAAAGCTTTATGGGATTGGCTGGGTAATACAAAAGATTGTAAAAGACTTTTCAAAGATAGCTGTCCACTTACCCAACTTACTCAAAAGGTAGAACCGTTTGAATGGACCAATGAAAGAGAATCCGCTTTCTTAGAATTGAAAACAAGGTTAACCACAACACCAGTTTTGACATTACCGTCAGGAACAGAAGGCTTTGCTATTTATAGTGATACTTCGTATAAAGGATTGGATTGTGTCTTAATGTAGAATGGTAAAGTGATAGCTTATACATCTCGGCAAATAAAGCCTTATTAGAAGAACTACCCGACTCATGACTTGGAGTTGGCTGCCGTTGTGTTTGCTTTGAAAATTTGGCCCCACTACCTCTATGGAGCAATGTGTGAAGTCTACATTGACAAGGAGAGTTTAAAGTACTTCTTCACTCAAATGGAGTTGAACATGTGATAGAGGAGATGGTTAGAATTGATTAAAGATTATGATTTTCAGATTTATCATCTGGGCAAAGCCAATATAGTTGCCGATGCTCTTAGTAGAAAATTAATAGGGAATTTGGCGTGTTTACTTATTGAATAGAGGGAATTATTGAAAGACCTAAAAAGATCCAGGATAAAAGTGGTGATTCAAGAACAAGGTGGAATGTTAGCCGTCATTTCAACTCAACCGGCAATTATTGAAGAGATAAAGCAAAATCAATTAAAGGATGAATTCCTCAAGAAAGTGTTTGGTGAAATGAAATCGAATCCAAGACCGGGGTTTGGTATTGAGAACCAAGTGTTGAAATTTCAAGGGAGATTGTGTGTTCCAAATATTTTGGCTTGAAGAAAATGAACTTAGAAGAGGCTCACAAGCCAAAGTTTGCAATGCACCCGGGCAACTATAAAATGTATCAAGACTTGAAGTAGAGTTATTGGTGGCCTAGTATGAAAAATGAAATTGCATAATATGTATCTAGATGCCTTCAATATCAGCAAGTTAAAGCTGAACATCAGAAACCAGCAGGGCTACTTTAACCTTTCTCTATTCCAAAATGGAAATGGGAACACATAACCATGGACTTCATTGTTGGTCTACCTCAAACACCTAGAGGTATGAATTCTATTTGGGTTATTGTGGATAGATTAATGAAATCTACACATTTTCTACCTGTGAGAATTATTTATGATGCTTATAGACTTGCTAGTATTTATATCGATGAGATAGTTCGTTTACATGGAGTTCCGATATCTATCATTTCAGAGAGGGATCTGAAGTTCGTGTCTAGATTCTGGAAGAGTCTTCAAAGAGAAATGGGAACAAATTTGAGGTTTAGTATCGCTTTTCATCCACAAACTGATGGGCAATCAGAGAGAACTATTCAGACTTTAGAGGATATGTTCCGAATATGTGCTCCAGACTTTCAGGGAAGTTGGGAAACTTATTTACCATTGGCAGAATTTGTATATAACAACAATTTCCACTCTAGCATTAGCATGGCACCGTATGAGGCCTTGTATGGTAGGAAATGTAGATCTTCGGGCTTTTGGACATAAGTTGGGGATAGTATCTTGCTTGGTCCCAAGATTGTGCAAACAACCACCGAGAAGATGAAGATCATTCAGCAAAGGCTCAAAACTGTGCAAAGTCGATAAAAGAGTTATGCGGATCAAAGAAGAAGGGCTCTTGAGTATGATGTCGGTGATCATGTGTTTATTCAAGTAATTCCAATGAAGGGTCAATCAAGATTTGGCAAGAAAAGCAAGTTAGCACTCTGATAGATTGGGCCATTTTAGATTTTGGAAAGGCTCGGTCTAGTTGCGTACTGGATTGCTTTACCGCTAGCAATGGAACAAATGCACAATGTGTTTCATGTATCAATGTTGAGGGGCTACCTCCTATATTAGTTTCACCTTATTGATTATCACTGGATAACTCTTGACGACAATATGGAATATGAAAAGAGACTAATGCTAATCATTGACCGACAAGTGAAATAGTTAAGGAGTAAAGCAATCCCTATGATTAAGGTAGAATGGAAGGAACATTATGGCACGAAAGCAACTTGGGAGAAAGAAGATGAAATGAGGAAAAGGTACCCCGAGTTATTTCTGGTACAAGATAATGCAAGTTTGGAGGACCAAACTTCTTAAGGGGGGAAGACTGTGATAACCCCATCACGTATTACACTTTCATTTATTTAATTTTGAATGTATTTATGTGTTTAATGTGTAATTGTGTGCATATCTATTCATTATTGGAATATCTGTTGTGATTTCTACTTTGAATCTGAAACTAAAAGCCTTAATGACTTCCGAAACTGAAACTAATAATTTTAGTTTTAATGGCATAATTTTTAGAGCTTATTATGAAGTTTGATTAAAATTTGAATCAAATTAAATTAATTAGATAAAATCAATTAGAATTAAATGAGATTAGTTAATTTAAAGCTTGCTTAATTAGTCTAAGCTAATTACCATGTACATATGTGTTAAGTTACAAACTTAAACATTTTTTAGCTCAAGGAAATATGTTGGAGCATTCTAGAGAGAGAGAGAGAGAGAGAGAGAGAGAGGTGTAATTCTAGAGAGAGGAAGGCTTGATTTTGAAGAATTGTTTGAAGGAGTGAAGAATTGTGTACAGGAACTCAAGAATTGGCTAGTACAAGCTTACTCCAAGACTTCAGTTATGTGTTTAGCTCTTAGTTTATGAATTAAAGTCATCTAGCATGAGAATTCAAAGAGAGTATGAGCTTTAACTCAAGAATTGAGCTAAGAATAGTGAAATTGAAGTCAATTCATACATGCATGCATCAACATGAAGAGTTTTGATCATCTTTGAGCATGATTTTCTCAACCGTGTTTGAATTGAAGTTAAATCATGCATGCATCCATGATTTTGAAGGTTTTGAAGCTCAATTTCATGTTTTGAGAGTTTTGGAAAAGAGTTTGAAGTTAAATTGCACATGCTTGAGAATTTGAGTTCCAATTATGAAGAATTATGAAGTTTTGAGCATGAGGTTTGGAATTGGTTTTGAATTCATGCTTTTGAAAGTGTATATAGGATTTTCAATATGTCATGCAAAGGTTTTTGGCTTTGGACTTAAGTTTTGAAATATAAAATTCTGTTTTGAAAATCGAAAATTCAGCCAAACCGCTCGAGCGAACAAGTTGTCGCTCGAGCACACATCTCATGCATCTAGCATTTTTATAGAACCTTGCACATGGCTCGAGTGACCAAGTGACCGCTCGAGCAACCCTAGTTTAACTTTTAACATAGGCTCGAGTGACCATCGAGCCTAGATTCGGACCATCCAGTACTTTTGCAGACCATGTGGTATGCTTGAGCGACCAGTGATGTGCTTGAGCGAACTGCCCTTTTCAATATGTTTTGAAAGTTACATTATGTCTATAGTTGCATCCTCATTCCTTTCGGAACATTCCTAGGCATGAATTGAGCCTCCCTAATAAATTAAGGCATTAGAAATGAACTTAAAAGAATTGAATAAGCTAATAATGATTTGATTATGTAACATGCCTCAATGTGTGTATATGTTTATAAATTATGTAGGTTAATCCATGAAGACGTGTGAATAACCAAATCACTATGAGTAATATCTTAGTAAAGATATTTTTATGTATGTTATTTTCTAAATGTTTCCAATGTGGTAAGTTTTATGAACTTATGGTTTTGTGATATAAATGAACCTTTTATCTATTTGATCCATATGATGTTTGTAAATGTGATTAATGAGATATGAATGTATATAATAGACCTAAGGTCGTTCTGTATATTTGAAAAGATGGGCTCAAGGTCATTCTAAATATCTGATAAGTTTGAATATCTATTATGTGTTGACCAAATGGTCATTTTATAGCTGTGATGAATTGAATCCAAGGTCGTTCTGTCAAGTATGATCTGCTCTGTTCTGTATTTTCAGCTTATGTTCAACCAGTGGTCATTCTATCATGTATTGGGCCCAAGGTTGTTTTGCTATGATACAAAATTGATATAAGAACGATTTTATCTAAGCATTAGGACTTATTCATATAACCCTTTTAATCTGATGTTATTCATTAGGCTTTAGCTCACTCTATTATATATATATATATATATGTATGTAGGTAAGTAGCGGAATGTCCAGCCTTAGTAAACCTGTGAAAGATTATCGGAGTTTTTGTGATGTTAGCTAAAGAGTGCCTCACGAACGAGGCTTTTTTCTTTTGATCTTTTGTTTTCTTTTGTTGGTCATGTTTGACCATGTTTGTACATAAACTTTTGGGTTTTGTATGATGATTACCTGCGAATGATCTTGGACATGCAATATCTATTTGTATATGTATGGATGCGAGTTGTTAACGTATAAGAAGTTTTTGTTTATGCCATATATGCACATTAATTCTGCTTCTGCTTCTGGCCGCATATAATTAAATATGATTTGAATTCTGTCTGAGGCCGTAGGTAATCTCATGATTACTAGCCAATCATGATCTAGATCTCTAGAGGCGGGTTCGGGTCTTGATAGGATAAACAATCAGAAAGGTAGTGATTTCATTCCAAAAATCTAAGGAGTCTGACATGACAGTGATTTGATTCTGGAGCAATCTGAGTTATTTGTGGCTGTAATCCAATTACAAAATTTGGGGGTTCAATTTAGGCAATGATTCAAATTTTGATTATGATTTGAGCAATCAGTGAAAATTAGGGGGTACTTTCCCAGTTTTAAGGATTTGAGTGTGAATTTGAATTCTTACCTTAGTGATCAACTAAGAATGATGCCTTTCCAAAATTTAAATTCCAAAAAGAACATGTGATCAAAGGATATCTTCTGGGGAAAAAAAAATAAAAAAATAAAAAATTCCATCTTAGTAAAGCTTGGAGATTATGGAAGGTGTTTGATTGAATAAGAACTTTCAAGTCATTGACTTTAGGGAGAATTTCAAATTTCTTGAAAAATGGTAGATAAGGAAGTGGTGACTAAATCTCCCATTTTGAATGCAATTTCAATTCTCCTAAAAAATATTTGATTAGAAGACAATTGTTTGATTAGATATTTGGAATAAAATCCAAAGCTCCTTGAGAGGAAAAAATTTTGAAAAAAAAAATAAAATTAGAGTAGAATTTTGAAAATTATGGAAAGTTTTTTATTAGACAAAAAATTTTAAGTTACTGATTTCGGATCGAATTTTGATTTTATGAAAAAAGTGTTAGATAAGGCAGTAATGACCAAGTCTTTCACTTTGAAGTAAAATTTTGAAATTCTTTAGAGGCATTTGACTATAAGATAATTGTTTGATTGATTTCTTGGAATAAAATCTAAAATTTCTTGGAAAACTTTTGGAATAAAATTTTAGTAGAGTTCGAGAATTATGGAGAGTTCTTTTCATAAAGTAAAAATCTTGGGCTCCTAACCTTGAGAGAACCTTAATTTTATGGAAAAATGTTAGACGAGAAAGTGATGACCAAGTCTTCCATTTTGAGTAAAATCCTAGTTCCTCTATAAGATATTTGACTAAAGGATGATTGTTTACTTGATTCCTTGGAATAACATCTGAACTCCTCAAAACTTTTGAAAAAAAAAAAAAAGAAAGAAAAACTTTTAAATTTGAATAGAAAAAAAAAAAAGAAGGGGATTTTTATTTTGAAAAAAAAAAAGGAAGTTAAAATTTGATTATGAACTTTGGAAAATGGGGCATGCTTCTTTGATAGGCGATAAACCATGGAAAGGTAATAGTTTGATTGATCACTCTAGTTACACCCTTAAAATTCCTCAACATTTCCTTAACTAGGCAAACTATCACCTAAAGGGTAATGATGGTAATTATGAGGATCCAATGGTAAGTGTTAAACAAAATTAACTAGGTCTGTGACAGTTCCAAAAATCGGGAATATCAGTGAATATAATAACAAATAAATACAGGGTTTTTCTAAGGTTATAAGTGAAGGAAACGCCACTAACAGGTCTTTTGGTCAATAATCAAGTAAAATCCCAAGAAAGATCGGATGAGTCATAATAGTATTCCATCTAAGTCCAATCTTCTTAGATCGCAAAATTACATTTTTGACAAATCTTAACAAAGTATTAACACAAGGTCTACACGAGTTGATAGAATATATGGATAGGTTACAAAAATATATACAAATATATATAAAAAAATAATAATTACAAGACATATGTCTTAATTACATCAAGAGTATTAACACTTATAACCTCAAATATGTTTACTAAATCCAAATTCTTCTAGGATGGCTATATGTCTGCAATTGTTTTTTCTTTGCCATTGTCCGCATAAATTTCATCAACACCTAGCATGAAACGCCATGAGCATGAAACACCATGAGCTTGGAATGCCCAGTAAACGCACACAAACCTCATCCCTTTTTCCCAATCCAATACACAATCAAAATTATAACAGGTAATGACCTATGATATTTAAGTAAACAAGTAAAGGGTTACAAAGTTAGATGTTAGTAACTTAGAAATCCCCCAAAGAGATTTCATCTTCCTCCCAACTGTAAGAATTGGACTCAGATTATTCGGTACGCCCCCTCTTTTGCTTCTTTGTAGTAGTTACCCTGGATGCCTACAACGGTTATGTACTGCGTAGCGTGAATCGAGTATCTCAAAAGAGACAGTAAAAATAAATAACTTCCTCCAACCTTATCCGTCATAAATACCTAGGATCCATATACAATGGATTCATTCAAGGGTTCCGAACAACCACTTGTGTAAGACTTAACATTCAGTTAGGGAACATGTCCTATCAATCCATTATCATCTCATCATTATTCAAGTGATCAAAAACCCAGTACCACTCCATTTAGTTTCCCATTGAGTTAGATGTTTTAAGTTAAGGTTAGAACAAGCTATTGATGTGACAATTTCAACACAAGTATAGGCATTTCAAGACATAAAGGTAAAGAGATACAATCAAAAACATAAATAGATAACATACTTAAGCTTGAACAAACAATAAGGGACACAACCAAGCACCTAAGAACATGAAACTAATTAAATTTGTAAATTTCCTAAGTTGATTCACTTTGAAGGTAACTATCAAAATGGCATTTTTAGATATTTTCCAAATTCGGCCACTTTTGGGTTTGCTGAGAATATTGTCTAGTTTCAAAATCAATTTACAGAAGTGGAATAGCTTGTCTAGATTTTTAGTTATTGAAGAATTATTCCATCTCTGTCCAAATTCGTTGGCTGTAACGAAAATCGATTTTTCTCTCAAACCACTCGTTAATTTTCAATAAAAGCAATTTTCCTTGAGATATAACACTTAAAGGAAGGTTTTGATATAAAATTGAGTTCAAGATGATATTTTTGCATCTTTTTAACAAAGTAACGACAATTTGTGATTTAAAAATGAATTACGCATTTGTGAAATGTTACACATTTTTTCATTGAAACATTTTTAAATTATAAAATATCTAATATTATTATAAAAATGCATAACTGTTTTCTTGAATCACAAATTATTGCCACTCTATTAGAAAATTACATAATATTCAAAAATACATAACATGTATGAAAATAAATAAATAAATAATTATATAATAAGATATAGATAGCACGCACCTAAGATGTGTATACCAAAGGGATTCTCTTGAGCTGATTTTCAAGATGATTGGAATCATATTTTTTTAAGAAACTGAATTTTGAGACTAAATTTGGATTTCTTTGTTTGCTAGATTTTTACTATTTGCTTAGATTTAAATTCATCTATACTTTATTTATATAGTATAAAAGATCCTCTATTACTAATTGATAATTAGTTTTAAGTTAGTTACCTTCAATATGATAGCTTCAATTGTCTCTTGAGTTAAATCTTGGCCTTAAGTCTATTTTTCATCTTTCGTTCATTTTTTTTATTACCGACACATGGCATTCTTATTATTGAAGTCTTTTTATTTTTTATTTTTTTTATGTATATATATATACCTTGACCACCTTATACTAATAAAAAGAAAACCACTCCCTCAAGAGGGTTATATTTCTCCTAAATTTATATTTAAATTTGAAAAAACGTGAGGGACATATGTGGGGTCATTACAAGTCTTATTTCAATAATTCAAACTTTTTATTAGGTTTATTGGATCATTTTAACTCATTGATTTTATTGTATTTGTTTTTGAAAAAATAGACATGTATGTCTTTCAAAAATAAATTATCCATTTTTTAAAATATATATATAATAAAATAAAAATATTATAATTAGTAAATCAATATAATTTTTCTTTTTTATAAATAATATAAATTAAAAATCTGACAATGGTTTAAGTCATTGAAGGGAGACTCCGAATAAATCACACGAGCCTCAATTTGTCTCAAATTTAGACTTGTGAAGGCAAACAAATCCCTTGGGAGCATTAACAGTGAGAGGGCATATAATTGATTATATTTTGGGTCAAAAGGTTAGAAGAATTGAAATCAAACGAGAAGTCAACAAACACAAAAAATTTGATTTTGAAGTCATAAATGCTTTCTTGAGTGTAACGAGAAGGGAAAAACAAAAAAAAATAAAAAAAAAATTGTTAGGGATACTTTTATTAACACATTCATAAATTGATATAGGTTCCCATACTAAGTGATGGTTGATTTTATAAAAATTTGTGAGTGTGTTAGCATTATAAAAAATTAAGATTTTAGAGACTAAAATTTAAGGATAAAATTAGTTTTTAGGTACCAAATAATTTTATTGCGAAAAGTGTCGGTGTTATATTTCTAGCAACAAAAATTGGACATTGATACCAATGGGCACATAGGAGGGCCCAACCACGAGGGTCCGATGGGCAACCACGAGGGCCCAACCCACGGATCAGGACTCAATCCATATTCTTGCGATCTAAGCCTAATAACATCAATATTAGGCTAGGACCAATAACATTAACACTTGCCAAACAGGGGACTAGACACATAAGCAGACAAAGATCCTACAAAGTTATTGCACCACACATCAGCCATTAATGAGGCTCTTACAGCATTAAATGCGACAACCTCCTCACGTCGGAATATACAGACTTACCATGAACAATGCAAGCTAGAACGTAGACTTTTGGCCAACACGACAGGCTGGAATGGACAAGGAAATAATGAGCAAATGATATAAGGAAGTTTTCGAGACACATCAAAGGTTAAGTTTTTCATTTTTTCCTCTTCTCTCTCTCACACAGTCAATCTCTCCTATTCTAACTTGATCGTCGACTGTCTTCCGGGGGATTACCTCCTCCTTTGCAGGGGTTCTCCACAGACTTCAGGATCAGTAGACCTGTTGGAAGCTTAGTCCAGCCCAACCCATCTCTCGTCAGAAAAAGAGTTACATCAGTTGGCGCCGTTTGTGTGAATCTTCATTTCGGAAAGACAGTTGTGTTCATTATCGCCGGAAAGAGCCCCATCTTCATCCTACATCAAAGTGGATAGTCACGACTAGATCCATGGCTTCCCAACACAACGCTGGTAACCCCGAAGCTGAGCCCTCCAACCCAAATAACCCGCCTCCACATTTCACAAAACTCACCAACAGCATCAACCGACTGACTGAACAGAACTAGGCCTTGATCAATGCTCTACTCTAGCGTGACCTGCCTATCCCATCTCCACCACAGCCAATGGTTCCCCCGCACCCAGAACAAGCCCATCATCACCATCAATTCCCACCATACGTATCTTAAGGAACCTTTCCACCATTCGCCCCACCAGATCCTCAACTTTTCCACCCTCGCCAAGATATACCACCGCCCATCCACAACCATCCTTTACCACACCATACGGCCACCCATAAGGGTGAGGCTAGCAGTTTTCAACCCCCCGATCCCTGTCTGTGGGGATAATGCTTCCATCTGGGATAAAGAACTGCAGGCCATGAAGCTTCAACTACAGGGGTCATGCAAAACATGTAGCACAAGACTTCTTTTACCATCAACTCTCCTTTCACTGCCTCTATTCGAGATAAAGCTCTCCCTTCTAAGTTCAAGATGTCGTCGATCGAAACTTTTGATGGTACCACAGACCCCGTCGACCATGTAGAAGCATACCAGACACTCATGATCTTACACGTCTTTCCAAACGAAATCATGTGTCGCGCTTTCCCTATCACGCTAAAAGGGTCGACACGCCTTTGGTTCAGTCAACTCCCTCTAGACTCAGTCACTTCATTTCGCCAGCTCAACAAATCCTTCCTAAGCCATTTCATCGATACTCAGCGACAATGATATCCAGCCACCTAACTGCTAAACATCCGGTAGACGAAGGGGGAGTCGTTACGCAGCAATGTCACCAACTTCAACACTGAAGCCCTCCAAGTGGAGGAAAACGATGACATGGTCATTCTTACAGCCTTCATGGCCAGTTTGTGCCCGTCCGATTTCCTTTTCTCCCTCTCGAAAAATCCCCCGACCACCATGGCCTCCCTTCTTACCAAAGCCTAAAAATACATGAACGCCGAAGACTTCCTGGCAGCTCGCCAAGACTCCATATCCAAAATCCCACCCTCCAAGGACAAAAAGAAAAGAGCCTGAGTCACAACCCTCACAATACACATAACAACCCTCATCACACCCAGATCGGCCCGCACGCTCAAACCGACCGCTACCAATTCACACACTTGGTCGGTTCGATCGATACACCCTCCTCAACTTACCCATAGAACAAGTCTTGAACCAAATTCAACGAGACTATAACCTAAAATGGCCTTAACCATCCAAATCTCCATCCACCAAACAGGATCAATCCAAGTATTGCCGTTTCCATCAAGACCACGGCCATAACACTGACGAATGTGTCAATCTCAAAGACCAAGTTGAGGATTTAGTCCATTAGGGGCGCCTCAATCGATTCACCTCAGCCCGTCTCCCGCAGAGGCCTAGAACTGGCCTCCCAAACCATAACCGCCAACACACCCCCCCAACGACCAGCACAACCCGAGTGGAATAATGACCGGCCTCAACACTAACCCTAAGCTCACGACGACGCCCCCCATTAGGCGAAATATGGGTCATCGCTGGCGACCTCGTATGCGGATGACCGTCCCGATTGGCACAGCGAGCTGAGCTCCGAAAAATCTGACAAGGATCTGATAGAGAAGTGGCCACGGTGGACCGGTTCCACAAACAACCCAAGCAATGGTCTGAGTCGGTCACCTTTACAGCAGCAGACTGCACAGGCGTTCGCTATCCTTCTAACGAGCCCCTGGTCATCTCTGCTCTGTTGTCAAACTACCAAGTCAGGAGAGTTCTAGTCGACAACAGCAGCTCCTCAGACATCATCTTCCTCAACGCCTACCACTAACTAAAGGTCGGCGAAGAGAAGTTATCACCTCTACAAACCCCTCTGGTGGGTTTTACCAGCAATCAGGTCACATCTATGGGCTCCATCGACCTCCCTATCACCATCGGAGAGTACCCACGACAGTCCACCAAACTCCTAACTTTCTTTGTCGTTGACTGTCCTTCTGCTTACAACATCATATTAGGGCGCACCGCCCTCCAAGTCGTAACCTCCATGTACCATCTAGCCATGAAGTTTCCCACTGACCAAGGGGTCGGCATTGTCAGGGGTGAACAGACGATAGCCCGGGAGTGCTATGTCGCCTCATTAAAAGAAGTCAAATTGCAAGAAGCTATGATCATTGAGGGCCTCGATGTTAGAGATGAGGAAGAGTTAGTAAGAGGGAAACCAGTAGAGGAGCTCATCGAAGTATCTGTCGATCCTACTGACTCAACAAAAATTGTTAAGATTGGCAGCCAGCTATCCTCTCAGGCCAAGGTCGATCTCACAGCTCTTATCGCCTAACATAATGATGTCTTCGCTTGGACCCATTCTGACATGCCAGCTATTGACCCCTCCTTTATTACCCATCGTCTCAGTATTGAACCACATTTCCGACCATTCTGACAAAAGCAACGTATCTTTCACCCAAAACGTAACAGTCTCATCACCGCTGAGGTTGACAAATTGTTGAAGGCAAAGTTCATCAGAAATGTGGACTATCCCAGATAGTTATCCAACGTGGTCGTGGTCCCCAAAAACAACGACAAATGGCAACTTTGCGTCGACTATTCCGACCTCAACCGAGCCTACCCCAAAGACAGGTACCCTCTTCCCAGGATAGATCTATTGGTTGACGTAACTGCGGGGCACCAGATGCTTAGCTTCATGGATGCTTTCTCTGGCTATAATCAGATCTTGATGCACGTCGCCGACCAGGAACACACCTCTTTCATCACTGACAAGGGGACTTATCGCTACCACGTCATGCCATTCGGTTTGAAGAATGCGGGCACCACTTACCAACGCCTGGTCAATGCTATCTTCCAACACCAAATAGGTCGAAACATGGAGGTCTATGTCGACGACATGCTCGTTAAGAGCAAACATGGAGGTCTATGACAGGGGGATTTATTGCTACCACGTCATGCCATTCGGTTTGAAGAATGCAGGCACCACTTACCAACGCCTGGTCAATGTTATCTTCCAACACCAATAGCTCAAAACATGGAGGTCTATGTCGACGACATGCTCGTCAAGAGAAAAATCTCCTCTGAACACTTGGCAGACCTACGCGAGACTTACCAAACTTTACGCAAATATCAAATGAAACTGAACCTAGAAAAGTGTGCCTTCGGTGTTGGATTTGGTAAGTTTTTAGAGTTCATGGTCAGCCAAAGAGGCATTGAAGCCAACCCAGAAAAGGTCAAGGCCCTGATAGAAATGTGGTCTCTTAGGACGGTCAAAGAAGTTCAACGGCTAATAGGCAGAGTTGCTGCGCTCAACCATTTCATTTTGCGAGCGGCTGACAAATATTTTCTATTCTTCGAAGTCCTTCGGCAGGACTTCGAATGGAACACGGAGTCTGAGGAAGCCTTCCAACAACTAAAACAGTGCATAGCCAACCCCTCTCTCCTCTCCCAAGCACTGCCAGGCGAAACCCTCTTCCTCTACTTAGTTGTGTCCTACACCGCCGTCAGTGTTGCCCTCATCAGGGAGGATGGATCAGTACAATGCCCCATTTATTACATTAGCCACACACTCAGGGAAGCTGAACAAAACTACCTTTTATTGGAAAAAATGGCTCTCGCCCTGGTCATCTCCTCTAGACGACTTCAACCCTATTTCCAAGCTCATTCTATAGTGATTCTTACCGACCAGCCTTTGAAAAAGATCATGCAACAACCAGAATCTTCAGGCAGGCTCATGCAGTGGTCCGTTGAACTAAGTCAATATGACATCTCTTACCGACCACAAATAGCCATCAAAGGCGAGGCTGTCGCCGACTTTATCTTAGAATTCACCAATATTACCCCATGCACGCCGCCTCCACTAGCACAGGCCCCTATCGAGAAGGAAGACCCCCATTCTTGGACTCTTTATGTCGACGGTTCATCCTGCAAAGAGGGCAGCAGAACCGGTTTAATCCTTACAACCCCAAAAGGGGAGTCTTTCAAATGTGCCCTCCGATTCCTATTTAAAGCAAGCAACAACCAAGCTGAATATGAAGCTGTTATAGCAGGTCTCCGATTGGCTAGAGATATCAAAGTCGACCATCTCCAAGTCTTTAGTGACTCTCGATTGGTAGTCGGCCAGATAACGGGCGAGTTTGATGCAAAGGAAGAAGCCATGCAATCATACAGGGACCTTGCTCTTTCCCTAACCCGCCCCTTTAACAGTTTTCGTATTCGACATGTTTTCCACTCAGAAAACTCCCAAGCTGACAAAATGGCATAGTTAGCCTCAGCCGATCAGTCGGACCTTTGCCACGATATTCAGATCGAGTACTTGACCCATCCAGCAATCTCACCGAATCAACGAGCAATTCAACTGCTCTAGGATGAGCCCATCCCATAGGCCCAGGACATCACCGCATTCCTCGAGCAGGGCACACTTCCAGCGGACAAACTCGAAGTCGCCAAAGTCAAAACTCGGTCGTCAAATTACGTCATTATTAGTGGCACCTTGTATAAGAGGGGATTCTCACGACCATATCTCAGATGCCTCAATAATGACCAAGCAATTTATGTAATAAGAGAAATACATGAAAGAGTTTGTGGGAATCACTCTGGGGGCGATCTCTGGCCCATAAAATTCACCGAACAGGTTACTTTTGGCCCACACTCGGTCAGGACGCTGCTGATTTTGTGATGAAATGCGACAAATGCCAGCGCTTCGCTAACATTCCTTACGCCCCTCCAACGGAGTTGATCACGCTCAACAGCCATTGTCCATTCGTCAAATAGGGAATTGATCTCGTGGATCCCTTGCCAACCAGCAAGGGTCAAGTCAAGTTCGCCATCGTGGCCATCGATTACTTCACCAAATGGGTCGAAACGGAACCTCTCGCCAAAATTACTGAGCGGAATACCACTAGGTTCATCTGGCAATCCATTGTCTGTCATTTTGGGGTTCCCCAAGCCATTGTCTCCGACAACGACAAATAATTCGACAACGCCAAATTTAGGAAATTCTACGCAGAACTCAACATCAAGCCCTGTTTTTCCTTCCCAGGTCATCCTCAAGCCAACGGATAGGTGGAGGTTACCAACCGATCCCTGCTGCATATCATCAAGACTAAGTTGGCGGCCGCCAAGGGCCTCTGGGCAGATGAGTTACCCAACGTCCTTTGGGCCTATCGAACAACTGCTCGAACTCTAACTAAGGAGACCCCATTTCGCCTCACATACGGTGCTGAGGCGGTCATCCCTATGGAAATCGGCTTACCCACACCCAGAGTCTTCCACTCCAACCCAAACCTCAACGACGACCTTCGGAGAGCCCACCTAGACCTTATTGAGGAATTGCGAGAAATAGACGCCGTCCGACTAGCCTCATATCAACAGAAAGTAAGGAAACACTACAATCACAAAGTCCGATCAAGGGCGTTCACAGTGGGAGACCGCGTCTTACGAGAAGCCACTTTCGCCACCAAAAATCCAACTAAGGACAAGCTGGCAACCAAGTAAAAAGGCCCTTACATTGTCAAATCACAATTCTGCCCAGGCACATACCATCTCCAAGACATGGAAGGCAGAGACCTCCCCCACTCATGGAATGCCGAACACTTGAGACGTTACTTTCAGTAAATCGGCGCTCCATGCTTTTTGTTAGCTTTACATTGTTGTATATTTCATTTTGGTGATCGGGACACTTGTCCATTTTGGCTCTTATCATACTATGCATGTACTTATGATCGCAAGATTATGACAACACTTCAAGATTCCCATTATTTGTGTTGTGCCTTGACTCCAAATTAAACAACATTCACCGAGTTGAACATGGCCTCAGCCAGACTGAGCCCTCCAAAGCCTCAGCCAGACTGAGTTAAACATGATCTCAGCCAGACTGAGCCCTCCAGAGCCTTAGCTAGACTGAGCATGAAGAACTCAGCCAGACTGAGTTAAACATGGTCTCAGCCAGACCGAGCCCTCCAAAGCCTCAACTAGACTGAGCATAAAGAGCTCAGGCTGACTGAGTTTAACAACCCTCAACCAAATTGAGCACGAAGAGCTCAGTCAGACTGAGCTTAACAAGACTCAGCTAGACTGAGCACGAAGAGTCAGCCAAACTGAGTTTAACGAGACTTAGCCAGACTGAGCATCAAGAGCTCAGCCAGATTGGGCCTTCCACAGTCTCAGTTAAGCCGAACATGAAAAGTTCACTCAGACTAAGCTAAACCATACAATGCTATTAGCCCTACTTATATGACCATTCAAGCATGCCAACCAAGATTGCCAATACCTAGTCAAATCTAAGTTCATTCCTATCCCAGGTCATTTTTACCTAAGTTCAATTATTCATCCAATTTTACCTAAGTTAAATTACTTATCCAATTTTACCATTCATCATTCTCACACAACACAAACAAAAAAAAAATAATAATAATAATAAAAAATAAAATAAAAAACACAAACAGTTACAGAACTTACACCTTTATTTATTAACATCACAAACAGTTACAGAACTTACACCTTTATTTATTAACATCTTGCAACACCATACACCTTATTACAAAAATTACATCTTTACATAAAAAAAAAAGAAAAAAAAGATAATAATCCTACCAAACAAAAACACGAAAACAAAACCAAACTCCCAGTCCTCACTCCCTTTCGCTGGATGCCAAGTCTTCCTCTCTCACCCCCTTATCCAGGGGAGTTTGGGCGATATCATCCTCTCCTACCTTCATCAGACTAAAGTTCACATCTGGGAATAGCTCCTGCGCTCTATATTTGAAACTCATCCAGCCGATGTCCCAGTACTGGCTCATTTCATGCTTATAGTAGTCTGACTGCTGAAAACCTTGGATTATATCTTCTTCGGTCCTCCCAGCAACAGCCACTCCTGATAGCCTAGCACCCCTTTCATCCTCCCTGACCAAGCTCCTCGCGACCACTGCGTCGATGGCCATTTGGAATTCAGGAGACCCCTTAAACTGCTCCACCGCCGCCACACATAGGTCTAGATAGACCGCTCTCTCAGACGCCATTATCCTGGTTAACTCTGTTGCCTTGGCGCTCTCCTCCCCCAAGGTCTTCTCCAACTCTGCAATGCACGCATTTGCCTCTTCTTTGTCTTTTAAGGCTTAGTCGCGTAGATCTTCATTGTCGGCGAGGGCCTCTTCCAACCTTTCCTGGGTAGTGTTATAGGATTCTTGGACTTCGCCTACTTTCTTTCGTTCGCCCTCCATCTCAAACTCCAGTGATATCACCTTGTGGCGCACCACTTCCAGTTCAGATTTGGCGACTACGAGCTCGGAGGCGACCCTAGCTTGGCTTACACTGATGCGCTTGGCCAAGTACCCCTGCACCACCCACAAAACCTCCATCTTCTTCACCCTCTGCGCATACGCCAGCCCCTTCGCATAAGCACTACGCGTCGCCTTTCTCCAGCCTGCTGTCTCTGCCCTTAGGTTTTGTAATTGTGCCTGCACTCCTTTCAGTTAGGCCTTCAGCGTCTCTGCCTCCATCTTCACCCCCACTACCCTGTCTAGTAGGGCCGCTACCAGGGTTGCTGCTTCTATTTATGCCAAGAACAGCCCTCTCACGAGGTCGACCTCTATAACTTGAGCCATACTACATACGACCGCATCCTCCACAACCCCGAACAGTCGGTCTGCTATGACCCTGGCTTCACCCCCATCTCTCGCCAAACAGTTGGCCACCGCGCGAGCATGATGCATGGCGGTCTTTAGCGCAGCGCTGGTCTCTCCTCCACCCGCCTGCTCTCTCCCAAACTCCTGACTTGGTGGCACCTCTTGTAATGACACATCCTTGGAGGGCAGCTTGACTGACTGATCGGTTTCTTCCAACTCCTTTGGACCGCCCCATTCGTCCACCACTTGGTCTCTCAGTACCTTGACCATGCCATCCTCTGCCTCCCCTCAGCCCTGGCCTCTTCTCCCCAACTTGGGGATAACTCCACTACCCCCTCTTTCAATTTCTTTCCAACCGGTCCCCCATCCCCCTTGTGCAGACACCTTTCTTTTTTTTCTTCTTCAACACCGCTTCCACTTCTCTTTTGCTTCTTTCCTTCAGCAGATCGGCTGGCACCCGCAAAGGGACAAAATTGGTCAAGTCTTTCTCTCCCAATGGCTTGAGGTGTGGTCTGACCGACCTCTTCATAATCACCTTCGGCACTGGGCCTAATTTTTTCTCTTTATATTTCTTCCCCTTGGAAAAAGCTCGTTTGTCCTCCTCTTCTTAAGCTTTCTTCTTTGCCTTCATCTCCTTCGGCGTCAGATCTCCTTCGATTGGTCGCGGCCCCAGATTCAGGTCGAGCAGAGTTGAGGAATGGACGAGGTTGTCCCATTTCAATCCTTCCCTCTCCCTTCAGTCCTTCACCCGTTTCACCCTATTCTCTGCCTCGGCGTTTAACTTCGGCTCCCAAGACTTTGTGGGGACTTTCTAAGTTGTACGCGCCCCTCTTCCGCTGCTCGCCGACACAAAGAACCACTTTGGCCGCCAACCCTTCACCAATGATGGAAGTCCCGCCACCAATCCCCTTCCCGCTACGGCCTGCAAAGTCACCCACATGTCCTGTTGCCCTGACGCCTTATAGCAGGAGAAAAACACATCTACCATCATCATCTCTCCCTCGGTCGCCCGCGGCCACGAGATGGCACAGGCGAACAGTATCTTCCACGCGTTCGACATCAGCTGCCCTAGGGCCACCTCCAGGCGGTTTAACACGTCCACCACTAGCTGTGGAAGGGGCAACCTTAGACCCCCACGTAGCGCCTCCTCATATAGTGCAAACTCCATTAGTCGCGCATCCGACGCCCTTTTCTTCGTTGTCGGTAGCCTTAACTCTATGTTAGTCGGAATCTGATATTTGCTCTGCAACTACTCCAAATCCTCCGCCGTCAGAGTGGACTTTTCTGTCTTCGTATGCTAGTGGTTTGGCGCCACTTGACTAATCAGCTGCACCGCCGAGATTATTGTCGACCCCAAGGGCCGCATCGGATGCTCCGTCCCCCTTTCCACCCCTTTCCCCACCCCTATACTGCTCCGCCAACTCCACCCCATCATCTTCCCCAGTGCATCCACTCCTATGGCTGGCGCTTTTTGTTGTGCCATCTCCTTTACGTTTCTTACTATTGCTTTGGTTGCGGGAGCCAGAAAATTTGCAATATGCCAAACAGGCGAATCTCTTGCAATGAAATCACTTAAATCTGGAATGCGCTGGTTTTTTGCAATCAAGTAAGTAAAACGCACAAGTCCGAAAGCCCACGGTTTAGCTATCCCCCAAGGATCGCGGTTAAAATTTGCCAATTTGAAATTTCGCATAACATGTAAACCCTTGCCTTTTCAACAAACCACTTTCCTCAACCTTTCCCCTCCTACACCCTATTCGTCTCCCCGCTCAGCGGTCCTTGTTGTACCACGTGTACGCCCACAATCCTTTCTTCACCCCATTAATTCTCTTTCATCTTCCCGTCTATTCCACTTCACATTAGCACGTGTTTTTACCCCCTCGAGCCTCGTGTGTCGCCCCTCTTTTCCTGGCCCTTCTCCTGGTCGGCCACCCCACTTGGCCACCTTCGCGGTCGGCCCACCTCTCGGTCGACTATCCCATTCGGCTTCCCTCGCGGTTGGCCCTCTTCTCGGTCGGCCTTCCCGCTCGGCCACCTTCGAGGTCGTCCTTCCTTCTAGTCGGCCATCCCGCTCAGCCACCTTCGTAGTCGGCCATCCTCCCGCTCGACCATCCCACTCGACCACCTTCGCGGCTGGCCCTCCTCCTGGTCGGCCTTCCCGGTCGGTCACCTTCGAGGTCAACTCTCCTCCCAGGTGGCCATCCTGCTCAGCCACCTTCGCGGTTGGCCCTTTTCTCTGTCAGCCATCTCGCTCGGCCACTTTCGCGGCCAACCCTCTTCCCAATTGGCCATCCCATTCAACCCTCTTCGCGGTTGACCCTCTTCCTGTTTGGCTTTCCCGCTGGCCACTTTCGCGGTCTAGCCCCCCGGTCGGCCATTTAGCTCGGCCACCTTCACGGTTGGTCCCCCTCACAGTCGGCCCTCCCTACTGATGGCAACCTTGCCGCTTGATCGCCCCCCACCCCCCTCCCCTCCACCTTTCTTATTCCTTTCGTTGGACTAAAGCTGCACTCGGGAATGAGGGACTACTGATACCGATGGGCACACAGGAGGGCCTAACCGCAAGGGTCCGATGGGCAACCACAAGGGCCCAACCCACAGATCAGGGCCCAGTTTACATTCTTGCGATCTAAGCCCAATACATCAATATTAGGCCAGGACCAATAACATTAACACTTGCCAAACAGGGGCCTAGACACATAAGCAGACAAAAATCTTGCAAAGTTATTGCACCACACATCAGCCATTAATGAGACTCTCACAGCATTAAATGCGACAACCTCCTCACGTCGGAATATACAGACTTACCATGAACAATGCAAGCTAGAACGTAGACTTTTGGCTAACACGACAGGCTGGAATGGATAAGGAAATGATGAGCAAATGATATAAGATAGTTTTTGAGACACATCAAAGGTTAAGTTTTTCATTTTTTCCTCTCATCTCTCTTTACATAGTCAGTCTCTCATATTCTAACTTGATCGTCGGAGTGTCTGCCGGGGGATTACCTCCCCCATTGGACCTTTTTGCAAGGGTGTTCCACAAACTTTAGGATCTGTAGACCTATTGGAAGCTTAGTCCAGCTCCACCCATCTCTCGTCAAAGAAAGAGTTACATTAGACATTAATGATGAATTTTTTTTTTTTTTTGGACCAAATATTTTGTCTCAAAAAATAAACACGTTTGAGACCAAATTATTTTGTCACTAAAAGTCTATTTATTAGTGACATTTTCAAAATTTTGTCGCTAAAAGCCTTGTTTTGACTTTTCGGGACGACCTTTTAGCAACTATCCTCATGATAATGAAAATTGGCTCCTAAATGTCTTTTGTAACAAAATTTTCACTTTTAAAGACCAAAACATTTGGTCTCACAAACTCTTATGTATTGTAGTGTAGTAAGATTGTTAGTAAATGTGTAAAGATCACATATCAATTGATCTTATAAAAACGGTGATACTATATGTACCAATTAATATACACACTAGTGTATTAACTAGTGTTATGATATTATTATTAACGTCATTTATTATACAAGTTATAAATATCCAAAACCATACAAACGATGGCACATCATCTGTTAGTACACTAGTGTGTATATTGATTGGTACATATAGTATTATTTTTATAAAAATAAGAATAATGCTATATACATTAATTAGTGTACTAATTAATGTATCAATTGACAATGTGTCATAATTTAAGAGATTTTTAATATTTATAATTTGTGTAATAATGGAGTCAATAATAATGTATAATTAGTGTTGTACACTAATTAGTACATGTAGTACCACCGTAAAAATAAAATAAATGAACGTGCAAGAATGACTTCCTTTTAGCATTTGTTTTTTAAAATTTTTTTAAGAAAATACTATAGATTCTAAATAAATTATTAAATTTTCTATCAAATCTCTCATGTGAGTTGAGATTCATACATATGTGATTTTGTGTGAATTCCACACTCATGTAAAAAATTTGATAAAAAATTAATAATTTATTTGAGATCTCTAACCTAATTCAAAAATTGATTGGCTCCATTTTTAATGTAAAACATTTTTTCTTTTATGCTTCTTTTATGATTAAAGCAATGACGTTAGAGGTCGAAAATTAAAATTCGTGGGAAGTAATTATAAAGTCACTGGCATCATATTTTCAAGGAAAAGTAGCTTAAATTGACTCTCTTAAAGCTTTCGCTTTCAAGTTTCCAACTATTCCAAATATTATTTATTCAAAAAGTGATGATAGGCCCAATCAAGAACGTAAGAGAGAATTTAGAGAGAAAATCTCAATCAATTAATATTTATTATTTTTAAAATTGGTTACAAAATGATTACACCTCTTTAAAATATAGACTATAATTTCTCTTCACTAACTATCATATAGTATGCACATAATATCCTGCATAAAAAATAAAATAAAAAAAGTTTGTAAATATTGTGGGTGTTTGGGAAGTGAGTTTTTTTGTAAGTTTTTTTAATTTAGGATATTATTGGAGATTTTTTTTTTTTTTTGTATTTGGAAAGATAATTGAGTTTTTTTGTAATTTGATGTGATATTTGTG
Organism: Camellia japonica; assembly: GCA_030407325.1. Lineage (NCBI taxonomy): Eukaryota > Viridiplantae > Streptophyta > Magnoliopsida > Ericales > Theaceae > Camellia > Camellia japonica. The sequence continues at coordinate 91,631,110 of JAPPVO010000017.1, read as the reverse complement.
AGAGAAAAAATAAAATAATTATAGTTTGATGTGATATTTTGTTTGAATTTTTTTTTTTTAATTTATAACCAATTTGTCTTTTATAAAAAAAGTTAAAAAAAAACATTTTTCAAACAGCGCCTCATGTTGTTATTGCTCCGAAAGTTGAATCCGAAAGTTAGAGAAGGGCATAAATAATGTTGACTAATGATAAACAAAGTTGAATTAAGGTTAGGTTGTTGCAAATAGTTTGTACAATCTCCAATGGAAGGTGAGCAAAAAGTAGTAGCAAAAGAGTAATCTATTAGCATAAGAATTTTCATTAGCCATTCTTACATTTTAAGCAAAAAGTTCAGATAATTTTACTTTTCTTAGCATCTAATTTTGTTCTATTCTAGGATGACAATGGTTTTTTTTTTTTTTTTATTTATTATTTATTTATTTTACATAGAGAAATTTAGCCAAAAATTTTTCATTAAACTTTTATTTAGTGGAAATGAAAGTTTAATTTATTTTGTTTCATAAATCACCCAAGATAAATAACATAATTGAGTAAGGACAAAATAAATAGATAATATTGCCAGAATATAATGTTACTGTGAATCGGAATAATATATTACTATTTACATCAATTTTGATGGTAGTAATTATTATTATTATTATTATTTTTAAAAGAATTTCATAATCAATATAGATTTTATTTGATAGATCTTGATTAGAATTCTAAAAATACTAATTTTATTAAAAATTGACATTTACATCAAAAGTTATTTATTTGAAAGTTTAATATTTTGATAATAGTAATATGTATTAGAATTTTCAAAAATTTTTTTTACACTTATCCTTATTGTATTAAAATTTTATCATAAAGGAGTTTTACTTAATTTTCTTTTACTTAATGACAAAGTTTGATATATATATATATATATAACTAAAAATCATAACTCGTAATTATTTAGATTAATTTTTAGTTGACTACTACTCATGTATCTTATTGGAGGACCAATGAAGAATAATATTAAGAATTATAAAAAAAATATTATAAAATATTTTATAAATTTTTTTTAACTTTTAATTAGTGTATAATATTTTATTATGTGTGTAATTTAAAAATAAAAAAATTTTTATGATCATTTTCATAATATACTTTTCATGAGTCCTAACCTAATGAAAGACATTGTGGCCTTTTGGGAACACCAGTAGAACGCTGCGTTTTTGCAGCTTGGGGTAAAAAGCTAAATTAGCTTTTTTTAGCATGAAGTGATTTGGAAAGTTCAAAAAAGCTAGGTATGAAATTACAATTATATCCTTTATGTTATTTGGGGTTACACATAGGTAAAAATATATTTTATAAATTGGGTAGGGATAATTTGGTCATTCTGTTGTGATGTGACGTTATAAATAAATATTAACAAAAAAAAGTCAAAGTAATTTTTTACTAACTTCCCAAATCACTTTCTAAAAAAATCAAAAAATTTGA